>JAPMOR010111754.1:104560-119234 GCA_026543865.1 Argiope aurantia
TTTTTTCCTTCTAATTTTGCAGAGAGAACTGGAGGATATGTTCAATATCTTGGGCACACAAAGGCAGAAGAAACGTAAGGTTGGGCAGCTAGAAAAATCTCTGAAGTCTGATAGACCTTTCAAATTTAAAGATGAAGGAGTTGAAGATTGGGTAAATCTATAATTCCATTCCTTAGTTCGTGTCGCTATGTACCAGTTATAATATGTAAATTTAGATTACTCAAGAATATAAAAAGCAATGTGCCAAACATTATAATTAGATTATCCAAGAATATATAGAGTTGTCAGCCAAAATTATGCACACATTTAGATTATCCAAAATTATAATAAATATCAAAATAATGGAAGCAACATAAATGAATATAAGAATCTTTATTAGTAAGGTCTTGGGAATCTTTATTTATTAGAGTCACCTTTAGCATATAACACAGCTTGGATTCGCCTGGAAATCGAATCATAGAAGTGCTGATTTGTGTTTAGAGGAATATTTTGCCATTCTTCATGGATATATTCTGAAAGTTCAGGGGGAGATACCGGTGAACCATATCGGTTCCGGATTTAATGCTCTCTAATACATCATAACGGTTCGATTATATTGAGTTAGGGGAACTGTGCGGGCCAAGGCAGATACTTCATTTCATCCTCATATTCCTTAAACCATGATTGGACAAGTACTGCTGCATGAGTAGGAGCAATTTCATTCTGGAAAAATCCATCTCCTGCCAGAAACAAATCTTGCAAAATAAGATGGATCTGGGCAGCCGAAACTTTTGTATGCTCCTCTTCATTTATCCTTAAAGGTTATGACTATGTCAGCAGAAAATCACGACACGGCTGTTCCATACCTTGACAAATCCACTTTCAAACCTGACAAGTGGAAAGGAACAATCACGGTCATACGCTTGTGCAGGTATTCGCCAATCTTCTTGTTGTGGGGAAAAGAGTGAAAGATGATTTATCTGATCGTATTCGCCAATGTCTTTCAATTATCAATCGACCGGCTTTTGTGATTATGGCGCTATTGTAGATGATGTTTTGGCATTAATGTCTTTGAAAAGTAACTTGGAAATTGCTGCACTGCCATAAATGCTCTGTTTATGAAGGTTTCTCCTAACTGTTATTACTGACACTTGAGAATCCAGATGCCGATTCATCGCTTCGGCAGACGTTATTTTGTTTTTAATCATTTCAATCTGCTTCAGTATCTGTTGGTCTTTTTTACTCATCTTTCTCCTTCTTTCCACTATTTTGCTTTGACGAGTTTTTCTTGCCACGCTGTATGTATGCTGTCATGACTTAAGACCCCCCCCCGTACCTCTAGAAATGCCTAAAAGAAGGGATGTTTCGATCACAGCTGTTCCAGCTATTCGGTTTTCGACAATTTAGCCTCTTTGAAAGACTGTGAGGTCTATTAATTTATGCTTTTAGCTAAAATCAAATGTGTATACAGTTTTATTAAAATTTACTCATACTACCATGATATGAGCCGTTTATTTTGAAAATGGGGCAAGTCCATTTTTTTTTGTTATTGCGAGGTATTTAAAAGTTTGCATTTCAATAAGTAAGTATTAATAAATATGGTAAACATAAGTAAGTAAGTATTAATAGTAAGTAAATAGTATTAATAGATAAGTAAGGTAAATATGTATGGTAAGTATTAATATATATATTTTTTTTGTATTTTGTGGTATCAGATAAAGTAAGTTTATAATCCAATTGTGTTTACAGTGCTGACTAAAAAAATACGAGTTTTATTATTACTAATTGGACTTGCTTCACTTTCAAAATTAATGAATTATTGTAAACGTTCATTTCATTGGGAAATGTTTCAGTTGCATAAGTCTGTTTTAATAATAAAAACAAAATACTATTCAAAAATTTATAATTATTTATTCATTTGATAAAAAGTGAAACAAAACAAAGAATATTCTTGTAGAAAATATAACAAAAAGCAATTCAGTTTCATTAAGAATTTCAATGAAATTATACATTTTCACTTTATACGTAGGTATAATTAAAAGGAATTTTATTCGGGATTTAACATTTTAAAATGTTCATGATGAACAGGAGGTATATATGGTAATAAATGCATCATGACCTTGCATTTTTCAGATGTAATATATCACCTTTTTTTCATACATAAAAGATAATTTTATGTTTCTGAAATTGCTTGCTCTTCCTCGTTGTGATGGCAAATCGATAATTTTAAATTCAGCATCTCGTTCTATCGAAGTTTTATAGAACATTTTGTATGGTGCATCCCTTGTAAATCTGATCCAGCATATAGTTAAACAATTCACGATTTCTCGATCGGTATTTTTATTTCTTTTTAAAACCGCTTTCACCAGAGGTTGAGTTGAAAATAAATATCCGCATTTCATTTAAGTATTAAACATTTATTATGTTTTCGACAATTTCGTATTACTTTATAGTAATCCTGGGGAATATACAAGAAACTGGTTTTCCGGATCGCCAGTTCCACCACTCAAAAATCACGATCGTTCGGTAAAATTGAATGTTCTGATAATAAAAATTTGTGATCAATGATATTTATTTCATTGTCACTGGACTGAACAGTCGGTGTTGGAATATTATTATCGAAACACAAAATTAAGATATACTTTTTATTATTTATGAAATGCTGTACAACCACCGATTTTCATTATCAAAGATAGATAAATAAAAACACCCTAGATTTCAGACATGATATCAAACGGCCACATCTGCTTCACTATACAGCAACCGGAGCTAAATTTTGACGTAATATATTTGGTCAAAAATAATTTCAATCTAAGATGGACTTGCACCATTTTCAAAATAAACAGATTTTTTAATGCTGTTAACAGTCAAAACTTCCACCTCCAAAATACTAGAATCTGATTTTTTTTAAACTTTAAATTGTTTACGCATAAAAAGATCATAAGTTTTATCTATAACTATCATTATATCCATTTTTTTCAAAAATAGACTTGTCCCACTTTCAAAATAAGCGGTTCATATATACTTTTTTTTAAAAAAAATTGATAACTATGATTACATTTCAATGTTTACAAAACGCATTCATAAATGTTGCTTTTATACATAGATGTTTTCATTATCTTGATAACCACCCATTCAATATATGAAAAAATTGCTTCTAAAATGTATTTAATGGAACAGGAATTTAATCCTTTTATTCATACACTAGCCGCCTTTGGCGACCAGCCGGTTCGCCAGTATTACCGCTCGCTACAATTTTCAATTAAATATTTTAAGTAACTGGTCTCTTAAAGGATTCTCAAACAAAACATTTTTAATATTCAAATTTTGATAGTCATACCAAACTTATACTGTTTAGATCGTTTCTTTCAATTTACTATATATATTTTGCTAATTTGTTGTCATTTCCGGCAAAACTTCAACTTTAATTTAAAGTGGAAATTGCAATTAATATAAAGATATTTTTAATAAAACCAAGCGTTTTATTTTATTTATCATCGTTATTGTTATTTATTAATTATTATTATTATTGAATGTGAGTATTGCAAACAGAATCGCTCGGTATTTAAGTCTTATGTTAACTACAAAATATTTTTCATAATTTATGTAATATCTCAAACAATAATTCAACAAAAATTTCTCAGATTCAGGATAAAATTCAGTTTTTAATTTTGCTTTCAAAAGGATTGAAATGAAATCAATAATAATATTTTGTTCCTGCCTATAAATATATTTCAAAAATTATGAAGTCTAAATTTAATACAGTAAGGTATCATATTCTGAGAAATATTCTGGACACACCAAATTTTAAATAAATGAATGAATGTTTCTATTTTTCACGTTCAACTAAGACTTATTTATGAAGTTTTGAATGTTAAAAATTTAGAAAAACTCAACATTTTCATAATCTTAGGCCAATTAATGTTGAGAAACCTGCGCGCTGATTGGCGCATATTCTTTGAAGCGATCGATGGAAAATCTAAAATTATCCTTTTTTTATTGAATAGTGATATTCAAATTTTCATAAATCAGTCAGTTTAAGTGATTGGAAATTAACTCTTAAAAGTCAGTGATTTATTTAATTGGAAATTAACTCTATGACCACCATAAAATCTGTGCTTTCTCTTGTGGTGTATGCATTCTCCTTAATATCCGCTCGAATAAAACATCACATACAAAACTACTACATAGAACATTCACATCAAAAGTAAACATAACATTTCAATAGTTGCCAAAAACTAAAGAGAGAAAAATGCAATTAATAAGCAAACGATATTTAGAAAAGTACAGATATTTAGACTGGAAAATAAAATTATCTGAAATTAACCACACGCGCAGACGATATTTACAAAAGTAAAAATATTCAAACCTGGAAAGGAAAATATATGAGTTATTCCATCAATAAATGCCATAAGTTTGTTTATATCTTTATTATTTTATGAGTCATTAAATATCAAAATGGGTCCGGGACTAAATAAACACCCTGTCTAGAGAGTGTAAAAGATCATAAATGATTTTTCTTGAATTTATTTTTTAGAAAAAATAATATTTCTTATTTGTTTCATTTCCTACAGACACGTGCCGAAAATTATATTTTTGCAGATTTCATTTCCAAAAAGATTTCATTTATTTTTAATTGGAGCTTTAATCAATGTGATGGCAACACTTTGAAAAAAGCTGATTTTTTTCCCATGAATGCGAAACGTGCTTAATTTTAATTTTTATTTTTTTAGGAAAAAAATTATTGAAAAACATAGTTAAAATATTTATTGAAAAATTCCTTAAAAATTGAAATTTAATTTTAAGATTAAAACATTAGTATCATTTAAAAGATAAATTTTTTTCTTTAATTTCATGTAAAAATCTTTTTTGTGCGGTAATATTTTCGGAAGTTATAGAAGAAACACGTCAAAATTTCGCTAATTTTTAAATAAATAAAATTCTAGTTAAAAATTCGAAAAAATAACCCCCAGGTGCACATTCCCGGCCTCCAAGGTATACACGTGCCACATTTGGTAGCTGTAGGTTGAATGGTCTGGCCTGTAGAGCGCCAACACACGCACACACACACGCACACATTGAGCTTTATTATAAGTATAGATTTAATGAACGTTCTGGTTATATGAGATGTAATATTTTGGTTGTGTTAAACAAAAAGGTTGTTAATATTTTAAGTTGAATCTATTTTCGCTACCCTATCCCCACTACAATTTGAGACACCAAATCAGCGTCGCATGTTGCTTTAAAGCAATGTTGGAATTATGTTTACTGTATTTGATACAATAACTTTGTGTTTTCAGTATTAAAAGAAATCATAAAGAATATATTCATTTCTCCAAGAACAGTTTGGGTTATCAAAACAGGTGGCATTAATTCATCAGATAATATTATTAGGTGCATAAATTTGACTGACTTCATTTTTAATAGAAGGTGTTAGTATTGCTGTTTACTTGCAAATGAATCGGAAAAATTGTATTTTAAAATTTTCACAACATCCTTTGAAAGTTATTATGTGAGTTCTGATTAATATTTAAAGAATATTTTCATTTTATAAAGCAAATTGAATTTTGTGCTAAACAAATAATATTTTCGGTAAGTTACGTTTCATTATTTCAAAACGCTGCAGGAGAAACTTATGGAATATGGCGAAATACAAGACGAAGTTATTTTCCAACCTGACTATGATTGCGAACATGTTGCTAGATCGATGTAAGAAACTTGAGAATTATCTCGCTGGGATGTATTTGCCACCAGTTGCTCTTTATATTTCTAGCAATTTTGCTCCATGCAGAATGCTCTTTGTAGAGACAGACTCAATCCTCACAAAAATGTCAACAATTAACTCTATAACTGAAATGCGTTTAAACAATTAGACTTTTATTTTTCTGGTATGCGTTTATTGCTCTAAAGGTGGACAAATATTGTAATATCCGAGGAGAAAATTTGAATAAATCTATATTTAATTTGCATAATAAATGAGTGTCTTTAATTTCACTTAAATAAGGGAAACATATTGAAAGGACGTTTAATGTTTTACAAAAGGTAAGTGAGTTCATATAATTCTTAAAGAATTTTACCACAACTAACTGCCTGCATATTTTATTTTTTTATTCCAGACTGAAAGCTATTCTGATGACAGTGAAGAATCCGTGAGTGTCTTCCCATTCTTGCTGACTTTCAAAATGCATAAATGATTATTTCCCTTACTGGTATTTATAATTAAAAAAGCGAAGATAGTAAATAAACGTACAACAAACTCGCACTATCTTTATATCATATTCAAACTAGATACTATTTAAAAATAATGTTGATCGTATTCTTTTGAAAAAAATTCTTTTGGCCTCAATGAGAGATGGAATAATTTTAGAAGATAAACATTAAACTCTTTTGACATTTATATTTTAAGTAAATGTTGACAGAATATTGCTTTGAGAGAAGAATCGGGACATCCATGAAAGCAAAGGAACATGTTTTGAAGCTACATCGCTTGGATGAAAGCTGACTTTCGGTGATTGGTTAGAAATAGCTATCACCAAGACCAATGACAGCTAAAATTTTCAATTGAATTTTTTATGTAACTTGATCTTAAAACATTCTTCAACAAAATATTTTTAAACTTACAATCTTTAAAATCATATTGTTACAAACCTGCAATTCGGCTTCCCAGCATAGTTTGTTCCATTATCAGAAAGAAAGTTTTACAGTCATCTGAATGGGACAGAGTCCAGATGGCGCGTCGGAGGTCCCAGAGCTTGGCGACTTGGCGACTTGGGCGCCAAAATAGATAATACCCGAAACTTCGAGAATTTTCCCGATTCGTCCAGTAGGAACCGAGATACGCCTCGAACGTTCCTGATTGGTTGAGAGGCTTCTGGCCCCGCCTCCCGAGACCTATAAAAGGAAGCAGCCGCAGCTGCCAGAGGAAGGTAGAAGGCAGTAGGAGTCGAGAGTCGGAGAAGTCGAAGACAGGGTGGACGGAGTCGTCGAAGTAGTAGTCGAGAGTCGTAGTCGGAAGCGGCGGAGTCAAGCTCGTGCTGAACGGAGCTGTGTGCTACTGTCTGCAGTAGATTCTAGTTGTATGCTACACGTCTCGGCTGAAGATAGTCGTCTCTGTGCTATATATAGCTGTCGCTTTGTGCTGTCCTGTGTGTCTTCGTGTAAATAAACGTCGTTGTTTTTATTCTACTTCTGCCTGCTGATTGAGCGTTCTATACACCATATCACTTCCACTATCCAAACGAATCCCGGTAAAAATTTCGTAACAATATGACTCACGCTATTTTTTTAATCAATCATTTAAAATCTGATTAGAATGTTCGCTACAGATATTAAAACTGTGTAAACAAAATCTACGTTTACCTAAGTTGTAGCATTTTTGAATCATCGCGTTCGCATGCTTGTGAAACGATCAACCATGACACACCATCAACCCCTAGTTAGATTGTATTTAAAAATTGATACACTTTAGTTGATAAATCAATCTGAGAAATTGTATCTCAGCAAGTCTTCGCTTTTCGTATTATCGTGTGCACTTGTATGAAGGCTAGATTTTCTGTGAATGGATTTCATTCAAAATTTTATAAAATTCTGCATATTTGGAGTAAAATCCGAGTACTATAGCATATGCATTCAATTAGTTCAAAGCCTTTTTGGATTACAGCATTCATTCAATGTCGTGTTTCTCGGACTCCAGACGGTTTGAAACGTAGATATTCGTCAAAACCTCGAATACGAATTTTTTTTGGCGATTGCAGTACTTTCTCTATATGCATTTCTTCTAAGGAAAAAGCATATATTTCGAAGTGAATGATTGACAAGTGGATTCAACAAAATTTATAAATCCAATGCATTTTGAAATCGAAAAATATACAAGATTTAGATTGCTGTTTTGCAATAATAATCCAACTATTGTTGGATAATTATTATTATTATCCAACAATAACAACAGCAGAAAACTTTGCAAAAAAATATTGATGCAGCATCAAGGGATAAAAATTAATATTAATTCATTTTTAGATAACTACTTCACTCGTAACAAAATATAATTTCTTAAATTAATAATACGTACACATTACTTATAAAGATTTGAGTAAAACCATTATTAGAAACATAAGCAGTTGGTGTTAAATTATAATTTCTTTTTTTACACTTTGGAACAATACGTCATAACTTTGTATTGCGATATAACGGTAAATTTTTTACTTTTCATGTAATTTGACTAACTTTGAAATATTTAACTAAATTTCAGGGTGTGGAAGAAATGGCTGAAGAAATCTTGGAGATAGACGAAGAGCCTGAATTTAAGGTAAAAGCAGACATCTCTTTGTTTTTAAATGAACATGTTCTCCAGTCATTGACGGATTTGTAACTAGGCAAATTAGGCAGCTGCCTCAGGCCGCTGGCCAGGTGACTTAGAAAAGGTTGTTGCCAAGTTGCACTGACAAATGCGTTTGCATTGAATTAGTAAATAAAGTATGATTGTTTGCTTATTTATTGTATATTGTTACATTAATATTCATTTAATTAGTTGTTTTCAGATGATAGATCTTGTAAAAATAATAATTTTTAATATTATATTTATTTGAAATTTTTTATTTCCTTCTAATCTATCATAATAATTACATGCTTTTATTTGTAAGGAAATCCTTAACTGATATCTCATTAATTATTCATAATATACTAATATACATAATAACTAATAATTATTGTTAATTTCTCAACAAATCAAATTAAGATAAATTATTAATAAAATGTTTAAGTTAGACATACCTTGAAATTTGTAATTATATTTGACCGATTATTGTAAAAAGGATGTCGTACTATGCATTGCCTAAATTCGTCTCGTACTACAACTAAATAGTGCTATTTCCCGGTTTTGATGTAAGAGTTTTATTCAGTTCTTAAGGAAGAGTTAAGAAGAGGTTCATTTCCTAAACATAACCGGCTACTCCGACTACTCCGACCCGGAAGGAGCACGGGAGAATCTGAATGACACTGACGGGAACCATGGTTGAGTACTAAGGATTATCAGTGGTCACGGCACAACCCTTCCCGTGGGAATCATGTCTCATCATCGGTTGGAATTAGCCGACCTCCACCATTTCTGTATCCACTCGGTTTACGAGAACCAACCACCACACCGGAAGCTTCTCAGCCTCCTTTCAGAAGTGTCCACCCCCCGGTAGGATGGTCTATTTCCTAAATATGAGTTGGTCATTCAGATCACGTAAAATTCATATAGGTCGTTGTATTTTGTGGAAATTTGATTGACACGCTATGAACCCGGACAATAATAAAAAATTATTGAAATTTTGACCATCATATGAGTGGCCCATAATGAAAGAGGAAAACTAATAGTTTTAATGTAATGTTAAATGGGTTGTTTTATTTTATGATCACACTCAAATGTCCAGAACACTTGTTACTTATTATGAGGTGCGGCAGTTAATCTTTACTAAATGAACCATGAAAAAACAACTCACTTGATGTCACACTCTCTAGGCAAATAGGCTTATAACTTGACTCTGAAGTCTTGTCAGTTGTAATTTTTTATTTCATACGGACGAGTGCATTTAATGAGATGGAGAAAAATTTGAAAAGGAGAATTGATAAATTGTTGGATTTTATTGGCGCAAGTGTTTGGCCATGTTATGCCAAGCAAATGGTTAATTAACTGGGTCACGGTGATAACAAACACATGTAGTGATATAATAATGAAACGGAGAAAGGAGAAATAAAAAGATTATAATAAATATGACTGTGTTAAATACAGTTTTTTTCTTCCAGCTTCTTCACTGAACATTGGTGACTAATTTAACGTAATGAAGGAGATAAACGCAGTCAGATCTGTCTGACTTTGACTCGCACTCGTCTCCTATATAACGAAAATAAATTGATTTAATATTATACAGGTTTTACTTCACACCCACCAACTTATCAATGTTGAGTCATATAATTATCAAAAAATACTCTGAATGGTGGCAGGAAACAAAAAGTATTGACGCATTGATCCAAATATATTGCATCGCCTTCAAAGTAATCTTCTCCATTTATAATATACTTCTGTTATTGTTTCTTCTGACCATTAACATATATCTTGTATTTATCTCTCTGAAACCTCGTTAGAGTTTGTGGCAAATTTTCTTTTATATGATTAAACGATGAGGTAATTTCAATCATAGTAAAAGAATAAGTCACATGGTGCTATGCCAGATGAATACCTCCTCCATTTCTGATTATTATAATTTTTTTTTTGCCGAAAATTTAAGAATAATAATTATGCTGTGAAAAGATTCATTACCGTTTTGCATATTTATTAGTGAATTATTATTGCAAATTATTAATTTTTTTGTTACGTTTTCAACGTTTTCCATATTGGAGCTTGTTCAGTATTCTAATTGTTAAATGACGATCTAACGCCATTTTTCTGATCTGAGGATAGGTTAATAATGAAACGAAGTCGGTGATCTTCCAGAATGTGAATTCATCTATGGCATATTTCCAACCTTCTTTCAAACATTTTATTCGACTCAAAAAACACTCTTATTTCTGTAAATCAGTAATTATTTTTAAAAGCTTTTCACGACACAGTTATTTTTGACACAAGAGTGATTTTGCTCAAAGAAATATTAATAATGCATTTTTTTTTCACTCTGCTACATTCGCCATTTCAGAAAATCAACAATGCAACAACCCTTATCTCACTGAAGACAATTTATTTTCAGACGATAAAACGAAATAAATCCCGCACTGTGTTCAGATGTTTACACAAGATATAAAAATGTTTCATAAAATTTTGAAGATCATATCTACTCTAAATGTATTTTAAATGAAGCACTCCTGATACTTTTTGATCATTGAATAATAATTTCATCTGAACTTTAATTCCTTATTCTACTTCCTTCACAGGTTGATGATTACAAAGTGTCCAGCGAGGAGCCGTCCATCAACGAAGAAGAGACCATTTCGGAGATTTTTTCGATCTATGAAAAGAAACCGAAATTCAGAAATCCGGTATTTGAAGAAATGGACAAGGCCGAGGTATGACTATCAAAATATCTTTAATTCGTTCTTCCTTAGGGATTGATTCATCAACATGTAATTAATTGTTCAGCAATGTTTCTTCAATTTAGGATGTTTTATTTGCAATTAATAGGAACACTCTAAAGAAAGGAAATATTTATTTTTCTTCATCAAGATTATAAATCACACACATCATCAAATTAAAAAAAAAAAAAAAACACAAACATCACCAAAATACATCGTTATGATTTAGTTTATTTATATTAACGTTCCGTTGTAAATTAACAGTAGGGCTATTTTGGGATGGAACTCGTAATTTTGAACCGCGGTCAGATGATGAGGACGACACCTGAGCTGGCACCTCCCTCTCCACACCACACCTCACCTCACCAGCGGGAGGACGTTTGACCCTGACGGATTTAACGTGCAACAGAGCCCCTTAAACGACGGTTCTTAGGTGGAATCGGGTCTCGAACCTGAAACCCTACAGCTCACGAGCCGAGACCTGACCACCAGGCCACCATGGCTCTTACATAAAGGTTATAACTCTTGACGAAAGTCGGGGTGGGCAAGAGAAAAGAAGTAGTGTGATTTTTGCGCATGGATACAATATACGAGGGTTAGAATTTTAATAGTGGCAACTATTTACTTACAAATGGTACAAAAGATATGCGTGTTACTAAATTTTACTGACCTTTAATGAAATCACCATTAGTGTATACAACCCATTACTAATGACGTGGAAGTTTTAGAACATCTGGAGTAGCACCTGTTTTGAGGTTGGTTCTAATGGAGCGGTCTACTTCCTGAAGAATCTCTGGAACAGTTCTGAAGCAAATGCCACAAAGTGATTCCTTCATTTTAGAAATCAAGTTTAAGTCTGGTTTAATCTTAGAAATCACGAGGGTTTAAGCCTGGGGAGTACGAAGGATGGTACAACACTTCCCAGCCCCATAGATCGAATAACTCAGCCACAGCATGCGTGCAAGTGCAGAATCCGTCTGTCATGCAAGATGATAAGGGGATGGATTCTGCAGAAAATGTCACCGCTTTTTACTCAAAGCTAGTCTCAGATTATATTACAAAAACGAACAGTAATACTGACGGTCTGCTGTGGTGGCATAGTATGCATCAGAGTAACGCCATCACAGTCATGCACCAGAATCACCATAACTTTCACTCTGCTGGGGTTCTGACGAACTTTCGATCTTCGTTGTGACCCGTAATGACGTCATTCGTTCGATTAATGTTTCAATTGTAGCTTGTACAATTTGGTCCATGTCTCATCCAGTGTAATGATACGACGTAGAAAAGACTCACCATCGCTTTCATATCGATCCAAGTGGGTACGACCAGCGTCGTAACATAGAAATTTCTGCATTTCCGTGAAATCATGTGGAACCCACCGTGAAGCACTTTTTCTCACGCCCAGGAGTTCCTTCAGAATGTGAAGCATAGCCGAATACGCTAATCCTGTATCTTGGATCAGTTCTTGAATCTCATGGCGTAGATCATTGTCCATCAGTGACGCAATGATATTCATTTCTTCTTTATTGACAGTAGGACCACCTGGATGACGCATGTCTGTCACATTTTGGTATCCTTCTTTAAAGACCACCTTGCCACTATTATGTAAGGCAATGTAGATTCCCCATAAGCTTCTTGAAGACCTTGATGACAATGCCGTGATATATTACCTCTGATACATTCAGTCTTTATCCAAATCCGTTGTTCTTGTTGTGAAAACATCGTGAGAACATTGCATTAGACTGCAAACTAACACAAGACCCAGTTCTCGTCACTCCACAAGCATGTGATGTAGGAAGGGAGAGCCCTTTTGCTCTGAGGTAAGGTAGATATGTAGCTAACTTGTGGTATAAGCAACATTATCTGGTATCGTTGCTTGGCGTCTCTGCAGTAGTGTTACCACTAGTAAAGTTCCAACCCTCATGCATCTAGACGAGTTGGCTTGGAAAGGATAGTACACGCGTAGTACTTTCAATAAATGCTTAGCCAACAATTTTATTTTAAAATACTTCAGAGAATGAATGCTGTTGTAATAACATTCATAAAAATCGAAGAAGTGAAATCTCTCAAATCACCGCTGATGAGCATTGAAATCACTGTTGAAGCAAATGAAATAATCAAAACTTTTTCATAAATGATTTATTCTCGTGTTGGACATGACTTAGTTTTCGTTCCAAAAATGCTTATAAGTTCCTTGAAGGTTTCATGATCTGTAGTTATTATGTAGGGATAAACTATGCCATTATTTGCATGCATAATTTTATTTTTATTGTCTCAGAATATGACATTTAAAAAATGATACTTAAAGCAAAAATTAAGTATATTTCTAGTTAACTTCTGTTCTAATGAATAAATGAAAACATTAAGTAATGGAAACATATAATACAACATGATATAAACATGTTACAACATGATATAAACAAGCAACTTTGATTTTCATGCTTTCATGACGCAATGCACCAACATGTTTTTCTGTCCCACATTTTGACCATTACGTATATGTTTATTCCTCAGCCCCTTTCAACAAATTTATGCTACGAAATTGGCATGCTTTGTACCATTGATGAAGTTGCCGCATGTCTTGGTTACTGTTTAACTTACGGAGAAGTATTGAAAATTGTCAGATTATTTTCGACTGAGGGGAAGAAAGAGATACAAGATAAATTTTCAAGATTCTCAAAAAAAAAAAAAAAGTTTTGTGTTAAAGAAAAATACCCCAGGGGGAAAAAATATAAGATAATAATATAAATAATGCTCGATATCTATAAGGTTAAATTCAAGGGAAATATGCCATTCAACTTGAAGCACGTTTTCTTCAAAAATATGTGTTGCATTCGCATGAGAGACTATTTACATATTTATATTTACATTACATTCAATTTTCCCAATAGATGTCCATTCAAAATATGTTACATATTTGCTTTAAATACCACATACCTAATCTCATCAGTCTAGTTCAAAGTGTTTTTGAGTTATTTTTTTCGCATACAGACAGACATAAATCAATAAATCTGTTTTTCGGACTCCAGAGCGATCTGAAAAGTGGAGATTCGTCAAAATCTTGATTCAAAGTTTTTTTTGAAAATTACAGTACTTTCTGTATGACAAAGTAAACACTAATCGACAGAGACTAATAAGATTTGGAGCAGCGATATTTTAAAGTTTCTCTCTTTCGATTGGCACCACAATTTTTGAGCTCATTTATTCAACTATCTGTAACTACCAAGTTAAAAAAATATCAAAACTTCTCAAATATTCTTCCATATCTTAAAAAAAAACAACGCTCTTTTGTCTTGTTTATCAAATATCTTAATGTAAAATTAAAATTATTGTCGAATATTTATTGTATTTCAGAATATATTTAAAAATTGGGAATTCGAACCTCAAGGATTGCTTAAAAACAACTCATCAGTCATTTATTCAAAATTATATAATGTCATGTATATTCAAATTATTTTAGTCTGGAAAATTTAGAGATATATATCTGAAACTGGGTGCTGTTAATTGAAAAAAAAATATTAAGTTTTTGTAAATCTAAATATGGAAAGATCCCTTTCATAAAATAATAATAATAATAATAATAATACATTTATAGTGAGCATATTTCTTCAGAGATAGGCATTCACAATTTCATTGCATAGCAGTA
>JAPMOR010111754.1:119244-153013 GCA_026543865.1 Argiope aurantia
CGACTTGTGCCACGATGCCGTTGATGGACAAATGCCTCATCCAATGAATGGTTGAATACTTCTGTCCTAAAAATAAATATACTATTGTTTTTTTCCTTCCAGACGATGGAAAGATGGTTCGATCTGTGCCACAATGCTGTTGGTGGACCAAGTATAGCAACACCACATAGACCACCAAAACCACAAATACTGTTTACCATAGAGGAAGGAGAAGATGAAGAATACTTAGATACAGATATTCCAGATAATATCGGCTACATACGAGGGGAAGAAATAGCAGCGGAAGAAGCCACGGAAAAAGACATCGAAATGCCAGGAGGTAGAATCCCTGTAAAAGAAGTCGGGGAAAAGGATGCTGAAAAGCCAGGGGATGATTCAGAACCACCTCCAATTCTCGCACCCTACGAAGAAGGAATGCATATAAAAGAGGCTGGAGAAAAAGACATTGAAAGACCAGGAGGGCGAATTCCTGTGAAAGAAGCAAGAGAAAAGGATATCGAGAAAGCTGGAA
This sequence comes from Argiope aurantia, assembly GCA_026543865.1. Classification (NCBI taxonomy): domain Eukaryota; kingdom Metazoa; phylum Arthropoda; class Arachnida; order Araneae; family Araneidae; genus Argiope; species Argiope aurantia. Next base: position 119,756 of record JAPMOR010111754.1, read on the forward strand.
GTAGAATTCCGGAACCAGATCGAAAAGATATAGATCTTGCAAAAATAGAGCCCGATATAGCCGAAGACCAGGTATCTGAAGACACAGAAATAATATCAAAAACAGCCAAGGATGTCGAAGAGCTTCTAGAAAATATCCCTTTGATAGAAGCCAAAGAAAAAGATTTTGAGCCAAAAGAGGATTTTGAGGAACAGCCTTCTATGGAGCCTGTTGATAAATTATTCGACGATATGGAAACATCAGATGAAGACATGGAGTTTTCTGAAACAGACGAGGAATCCGAGAGCGTCAGCGTTTCCTCTTATGACCGTGTACCATTAAAACAATCAGAAAGGAAATCAAGTCAGGAAGGTGAAAAATCACCACCAGACATGAATCAGCTCACTAGCGAAGAGTTGTTAAAAGAAAAAGTACCCAGTATTGAAAGAGGTTCGATAAGCAAACATGACGAAAAAATCATTGAAAGCCAAATTAAAGAAATGATGGAAGAGGGCAAGGGCTATGCTTTTTCAGATGCTGAAAATGAAGCAGTTTATGCAGCCCCGGATAAAATATCTTCATCAACATCCGTCAGAGAAATGACTAAGAAAGAATCTGATGTCTTTTCTGAAGAACAAGAGATTGAAAAAATATCGGTATCTTCCGAAAAGCAATCAAGTGAAGAAGATACAACTACAAAAGGTGATTTGGAGTCTCTTTTAAGAAAAGAATCAAACATCTCTAGTCTTGAGAGTGATTCGTCTGAAGGAAAAGAAAAATCCGAAACTCCTAAAATTAAAATTAGCCAGGAGGCTGCTCAAGAAGGTGTAAGACGCATGCTGAACGAAGCACAATCGAGCGCATCAAGTAAACTGTTGGAAAAAGAAAAGCCAGAAAAATCGAGCAGTTCTACCAAATCAGATGAAAAACGCCATGAGGACTTGGAGACATCGCTGAAAAGAGAATCCGAATCGAAATCCGACCAAGAAAAAATTTCAAGAAGCGAATCTGATATTGGCTCAGACAGTTTAGGTGAGATCGATTTGGATGATATGTCTGCCAGAGAGCTATCGCAAAAACCATCAGTTCATCAAGCCACCATGAGTATGCAGGAGGAAAGACTTGTGGAAGAGCGTTTGATGTCCATTATTGACGAGGGGAAAATAGATGCAATGGAAGAAATAGAGAAGGAATACAAAAAAAGACGCGCATCATTGCCACCGGATGATCCTAAGAGTCAAGGCCCGGATCTAGAATCGATTTTAAAAAGCGAATCCAGTTTAAGTGTAACAGAATCTGATAATGCAAATGAAGAACCGCCACAAGAGGATAAACCGCAAGCTGAGGCATGAACTGTAGGTTTGGGAGAGGAAGACGATGTGGAGAAACGAGTGAAATCGACAGTCGAAGAGGCGAAGCCAACCGCTTTGAATCGGAAAGATTCAGATTCAAGCGACAAAAGCTAAAAGAGAAATTCCAATAGCATTAGAAAATCCAGATAAAATTGCTAAAAAAGGTCATAAGTATGTAGAACCATTTATTTTATTTACATCTTCAGTCACATTTGGACAAGTAAAACAAACAAAATTTCAATAGCAGATAATAAAATAAAATTATATATATATTGTAGTTCATCAAAATTGTTGGTTGGCATTGCTGGATTAATGCTATCAATATAGTGGGCGAACCGCCGTTTTTAATAATGTGGACTTTCATATTTTATATATTAAACACATATTATTTCACTTGCACTCATTTTAAAAGAGATGGAGATTGTTTATGGAGATTTTCTATGAATTCTCATTTATAGAGATTGTTTCTATGGTATAACAAAATAGTTATCTTCAGAAATTGCTATTAGATTATATTTTTCTGCATTTTTATTTAATATCTTTGTAATTTAATAATAGTCGTGTCTATTAAATGTATTATTAGAAAATGCAAGTTCACATATTGTTCTTTTAATAGATTCCCATTATACAAAAATATGTGATATTAAAGTATTAAAAACATGTGTTAATAAAAAATATTGTTCAACAATATGTGGTATTTATTTATGATGAATGACTAATAGCAAATTGAACATTTTTATTTAGTGTTTATTTCAAAGTAAATAAAAACTAGTTGTATTTATCAATACAAAGCTGTTAATGAGGATTAGAAACTTTCTTTTGTCATTGAATCCTGTGACTTAGTAACTCAGTGCCTTTGGTCATAAAAATATAGAAGAAGTTTGATTTCATTCAACTTTCGCTTTTTATTGCAATTTGACACCATTCAATTTCTCATTGCTAATTATTATAAGTCCATATAACATCCTTGAAAATCTTATTAACCTGAAAAACAATATGCACATCAAGTACTTTGTATGTAAAAAAAGACTGAATTCACAAGGGAATAAAAAAGTCATAATTTTATTTATTTAATAGCTGCTAAAGTAGATATAAATGTTTCTAAATGATAATCATGTCCTTTGATATTGCTGGAATTAATTATATTATGTTCTTTTTCAGTTGGTGCATTTGGATTTAACTAGAGAAATTGCTGATATAATAGAATTTCAACAGCTATTAAATAAATAATATTATTACTCTTTTACTAACAAAATTTTGACCAATACAATCTTTTTATACACTGAAGATTTTTAAAGTTATTAACATTTTCAAAGATATAATATGAATTTCATTAATTAGTAATGAGACATTGAATGAGTGTTAAAATGCAATAAGAAGTAGAATGAAAACAATCCTAACAACCTGACTAAATCTGAATTTCAGAAAATTCAAATTTATTATTTTAAACTTGAATTAATTTTTATTATTTTTACCATAGCCATCCTCAACAATATAAGTTTATAATAACACGTATGGTATCATTAAAATAGTCATGATGTATCACAAAATAATAGATATCCATAAATAAACTTTAAAACATAAGTAATTCATAGTATGCATCATAAAACTATAGATTTCTACAAAAAAATGTTTAATTTTATGAAGCCTTGCTACAGTTTTAAGCCAATGCAGTGCACTTTACTTCATATAATAACATGCAGTCTTTTAGCATAAACTAATTGAGAATTTTTTTTTTTTTACTATATTTAATAAACTGTGAATGTCAAAAATAAATGAACTAAAAAAAGGCAGTGAAAACAAAAAACAAAACTTTATTTTTCCCAAATGTAATAAAAATGGTACAATTGTAAAACAATTATAGTCATCGTAAAATATTTTTTGCACTCAGTTCTTGGTAAAAAAAGATCTAAGACTAGAAACATAAGCCTCATGAATTTTGAGCATCACAGTAGGATTGTCCTAAAAGAAAATCAGAACTCAATGCCATTTTATTTACCGACATATATATATATATATACAGTGGTGGCCAAAACTGTGGACAATTTCGGAAATTTTTATATTTTCTAACTTTGTATGTTTACAGAAAATGTAATGTTTCACAAAATGCAAACTCTTACATATCATTTTAAAGAGAATTTAATGCTGATTTCAACACAAAAAGCAAATTTCAAATACTTGCATTATAAAAAAGTTGAGTGGCAATAATTATCGACATACATTAGATTATGATGACTGCAGTGAGTTATCAGTACTTAGTAGGGTAGTCTTTATTTTTTATTACAGCTTCAATTTGATATTTCATTGAGCTGACTAGTTTTAAGCTCGTCCTTTGTTATTGCAGGATGCTAGGAAACAGTTATAGCCTCAATTAATTCCCTTTTATTTGACGAACGGTTCATATGTACAAGAGTTTTCAAATGGTGCCATAAGTTCTCAATAATTTTGAAGTTAGGACTGTTTCCTGGCCATGATAACAATTCAATGCTCTTTGTTCTAAAGTACTCTTTCAGTATTTTTGCTATGTAGTAAGGAGCTGCATCCTGATGAAAAATAAATTATGTATTGTTGGGAAATAGATCACTGATGGGAGGTGTAAATTTTGACTCTAGAATAGTATCAATGCATTTTCTTGCATTTAATGTCCCATCGATAACATGAAGGAGACCAATATCGTCTACTGACATGCATGACCAAATCATAACACTAACTGTATTCTTCATAGTTACCTGAATGCAGTCAGGATGTAGTTCTTCGCCAATTCTATGTCTTGCCTATTTTCACAATCACTATCGAATAACAATCTGTTTGTTTCATCACTCTGAATAACTTGTAATTATTGATCATCTGCCCAATTAATGCGTTCCTTTGACCGCCATAATCTTTTTATACGCTGCTTAAATTGAGATAAGGTTTTTTTTTTTTCGTTCAATTCTACCTCTTAATTCAACATCTAATAATTTTCTCCTGATTGTTCTTGAACTGACATAAATGCCAGCATCATTCAATTGACTTCTGATGACATTCTTCCCTCTTGGAGACAGAGCCTTTATATTTTTCTGTCATCAACAGATGTTATGTACCTTTCTCAGTCATTTCTTGCTTTATTTTTTATTGAATTTGTCTCCTGTTATCGTAAGCTAAATTTTCGGATTCCAGATATAGTCACTGAACGACCCACCTGTCTTGCAATTTCAGCATAGGAAAGGCCACATTCATGTATCACAATAATCTTAGTTCTCTTTCTGGGAGCCCAATATATTCTTTTATTTGATATTATTGATTTTTGACTAAATATTAAAAATATTTACAAAAATTCCAACTGTGTATTAAAAAGTTTAACAAAACTTCTAACTTGCAATTTAATTACATAAAAAGCAGTCATACTTCTACAGAAAAAGCACAATAATGACTTGTTCCAACTTTAAACATGATGTCAGCTTCTGCTAGTAGTTAATAACATTTGATTGGTTCCCAGAACAAGAACAGTGGTTATCAGGACAGTTAGAAATTACAACCCACTTCATCACCTTGTTTGTTATTTAGATTAAAATAAGAATGCCTTTTTTTGTATTGCAAATATTTGAATTTTTCTTTTTGTATTGAAATCAGCACTTAATTCGCTTTAAAATGATATGTAAGAGTTTACATTTTGTGAAATGTTACATTTTCTATAAGCATACAAAGTTAGAAAACATAACGATTTTCAAAAGTGTCCGTAATTTTGGCCACCACTGTATATATGCAAAACAACAAAAATGTTTTAAATAAAAATGATAAATCCATGTACAAAGATATTTAATGATCCAGAGTGACAACCTTTAACAAATCTTAAAATTAATGTTCAGCAATTGAAAAAATATACTAACTAATGATATCTATAAACAATTATACCCAAATTTTTCAATTATCTCTACATTAAAGCATATTTTATCACAACTGAATGTTCCTTGAAGTCATAAAAAACAAAATATATGCAAGGACTTTTAATTTTATTCTATTTCAAGATGATGGTCATTTTAATGGTACCAAGTATGGCATTAAAGCATTTGTGTCATTTTGTAAGTGTTAAGACACTCAATTGCACTTTTTTAATACAAAATAAATAAATAAATAAAGATTTGAGTAAATAATTTGTAATCAATAGATTTTTTTTTTTGAGGATTCAAGATGCATTATTCACAGAGCTATTAGTGTTAACTGTTTTATATGTATATTCAATTTAGTTATTTGTTTTCATTTTCACAGTGGCATTATGATTATCTAAATTCCATACTAAATTCTAAAAATAACTATCCAACACATGGTACTAAAGAAAAAAAACCCACCTTATTTTAGAATTAAATAACTCTATTTTCCATTATCTAAATTCCATACTAAATTCTAAAAATAACTATCCAACACATGGTACTAAAGAAAAAAAACCCACTTTATTTTAGAATTAAATAACTCTATTTTCCATTTTAATTTCCGGCTTTTATTTAATTAATTATAGTAAAATATGAAAAATTATTTGTTTAATAAATAACGAAAAAACAAGACAAATGAAGTTGAAACACAAGTGTGCAAGCGAAAGTAAGTTTAGCTTTTCTAGAGAAAGAATATTGTTAATCCCATATTCACATGCTGTCAAAATTTATTAACAAAAAATAGGGAAAATATTCACATGCAATGGGTAAATAAAAAGAAAGCACAGCAAAAGGCACTTTGTACATATTCAAAACATTAAAGCCAAACAAAAGATCTATGTTACTCTCTATTTGGCAGCTTTAATTCTTTACTAATTGATGAAGTTCTACAAATTTAATCAATTTCTTCCAAAAACCCTTTCGTACTATTTTTTATTACAATTATTTTTGATGACTGGCTTTGTACTTGGGGGAAGAAAGACTAAAAGATTCCTTTTTTAAAAAATTATCTAACATGCCCTGATAAGGAAAGAAATCAAAATAATATCCTTTATTTTTTTCTTAAAAGAACTTGTTAGTGCACAGGTTGACAGAATGTTAGTTTTTCACGGTTAATAAGCAAAATTATAAACAATAGTTAGCAGTACTTTTAATTTTTTTTCATGTGGATTGTGCCTACTCACCATTAGAATATCAAAGTGCAAACTATTTGGATTATACATAACTGGAAACTTATACAAAGTGCAAACTATTTGGATTATACATATTTGAACTACAAATTATTGCTACTGGAAAGTCAATAAATTGAAACAGTTTTTATACATACAAATTCATATTCAGATCAAATAAGGTTTTGACGAATACTAATTTTATACAGCAATAATTATATAAATGCAATTTTGCATACATGCAACAGAAAGCAAAAATTGTTTTACAATTTTTGCTTTCTATCATATATCATTTAATTTTGTGGATAATTTAAAAACTAAAAGTCAAAATTCAAATATAATTCTTATGAGATTCCCAGGTATTAAAAGCAGTATCTTTGCTTTAGTTACCTTTGAAAAAATGCAAATCAATTCATCCTTTTAAAAAAATGAATAGAGGGAAAAACTATTCAAAATAACAATCTGAATTACTTGAATAAATTTGTTATTTTGTTATGTTATAAATTAACATTTTTTTAATTGCATTCGAAATGGGACCCATATTTATCTTGATTTAAGTTATTACAATTGGAAAATTCATTTCAACTAGTAAGTATGCAAATCATAAATGTTAGAGCTGATAATAATTATTTGAAAAATGTTATACATTTGTTCCTACTTATATACGTAAAATTATAGCTACTTAAAAAAGTTATTTTTCATTTTGAAATTTAAAAAAGTATCTGGAAAATAATACTTGTAACAAGATAAACAAATTTGACTTGCTCTGTTTTCAAAATAATTTTTTATTATAGAAAACAGTTATTGCTTTGACCAATTCTGCTCAAAAGTTGACAGGGACGTACACATTAGGTCCTAAAATTGTGCACCAAATTCTATCTATCTAGCTCCTTATGTTTTATAGTTATCATGTTCACTCATATTAGAACACAAACAAATTTCTTGCTCATAACTCTTGTTCAAAATTGAAGTTTCTTGTAGATTTTCTTAAATTTTATAGAGATCTATAAATTTGGAGTAAATATCACATAACGAATCTCATCCGTGTAAAAGCGATTGGAATTATCAGATTTTCAGAGAAATATAATCCCAAAAATGTGATTTTCAGCCTCAGGAATGTTTAAAATGGGGAATTTCTCCAAACTCTCAAATTTTAATTTTTTGTTAATTACAGTACTTTACACAAAAGAAGATAAAAATATTGAAAATCAAATGAAATCAAAAAAGTACTTGAAAAAGTTTTAAAAAGTCATTAGAAAATGAGAATCTCTATCATAAAATAAAATAAAAAATAATTTATAAAAATTCTTATTTAAGCTAAGGATAACTGGTTGGATTAAAATGAATATATACTTATTTGACCTTAAATTAATTGTTTAGTGTTCAAAAACCAAATTTCATTTGCACAGCTTAAGACAAATTGAGGTTAATGTAACAATTTGTTTGGAGCTTTTGATACAAAGATCTCATTGCACAAGATGACAGATCATGCCATTGCCATTCAACTAACTGTAAATGTAACAAAATGCAATTGGAGCATTCTTCATATAATGATACTATTTATGAAAATCAGAGAATATTCGTTAACCACATTAATTTGATTAATATTTGTTCTTTAAATTATTTTTGCAAGTTCTTTCAGCTTTGTAGATAAAAATTCATTGATGTGCTCAGACAGTGTACTTGGCATAAATATTCAATCTGCACAAATGTTATAAATGAATTATATAGATTTATAATGTGCCTCAATATCATAATATTAAGGCATTAAAAAAATATACTAAATATTTGGTTAATATTAACGATTTGGTTTAGTGAAATTAAAACTCTTACAAACCTGAATATGAGATTTCAGAACTTGTTTCATGTTTATAAAATGAGTATCACAGTCTGAACCTAAGTAATATTTCCAATCTTTAATTTCTGAAAAATAATAGAAAAAAGTGATTTCAATAACAGAGGTGACCAAAATTATAAAACCTTTCTGAAAAAAAATATTATTTTGAAAAACAATACTTATTTTTGAAATGATACTATAAATTATAAGACAAAAAGAAATTAATATTATAAATAGCTAGTTGCGACCAGATAGTTTGCTAAGAATACTTATTGTGTTTTATTTCAATTAAGTTTTATGTATAATTGGATACTCATGATTTTCTGAATAAAGTATTTTGAAGTACCAAATTGTAGTGGACCTTAAAGCTGTTATAATTCAATAGATTAATACCTATTCTGTTTATTATGTACATAAACAATGGTAATATTAATGAATTCCTTGATACCCGAGTGCTATTGAAAAATAACTGACAGAATAATCTGCTTTAGAATTGTTGTTCTCTTCGATGCTTTAGAATTTCGATTTCTTAATTTTGTTTTCTAGTGAATTCTTTCTTATTTAGATTTAACAATGGAAGAAAATGCCACGATTAAATATTTGAAGAAAGAAGAAAAATAGTTTGAATTTCTTTATAATAATAAATACATTGAGGAAAATCAGAAAATTATTATTCTCTCTTTCAATATATATAACCAAAATAGTAAAAATACCAAGTTAATATTAGCAAAAAGAATAAATATAGAATTTTTTTATTCTATATTTATTCTTTTTTGCTAATATTAACTTGGTATTGTTACTAACTTGGTTAAGTTCATCTGTGTTTTAGTAGTAGCAGCATTAGCGCTATCTATATTATATTATATTATATATATATATATATATAATCAAAAGTTAGGGAACAAAATTGCACAACAGTTAAATCAATATCAACCAAACAACAATTTTCTAAATTTTAAAAATATGTGAAATTTGGTAGTAGTTTTGTGTGTGTGCTAATGTGTATCCATATTGCAAAAAATTGTAAAACATATTAATTCTATAGGATGGAGGATAAATTGCCTATAAACCTATGGAAATAGTATTATTAACTGAATAAATAAACATTTATGATGAAACTTTAAAAAGTAAGTAGAAATTTAAGTGAAGATAATGTCTAATTTTTGAAAGAATATGAAAACTCAACCATTATAAAACAAATAAAGGCAAAAAAAAAAATGTTTTAAAGTAAATCTATATAGATAGAATTTGGTTATGTATAGGAGGCAAAAGAAAATCAATTGGATGTATAAAAATGAAATGCAATAATACAATTTGAAGTTCTGGACTGTAATGGCTGGCCAAAATGCAGATACTAGGATAGAAAAAGACTCTTTCCTCTCCAACAAAGATGAAATAATTGGAGGATATATTAACAAGATGAAAATCTCTTTCATTCATAATTACATCATAAAGAAGGGAGCAAGATTCAGAGAAAAATTGCATGCTCACTTTATTACACTCACCATGCAACAACTACTGAGTGTTATTTTGTATGAGTTGGTTAAAAATTTGAAAGCATATTTATATGATTAAATCAAATGCAAATGCTCCTAAATCTGTACAAAATATATTTGAATGAAAATTAAATCTTTCCAAACATGATCTTTTCCTTAATAACAAAGTATCTGTGAATAGGAACATGCTATGTTGTAAAAGTAAGTATGTATATGAATAAATATGAATAATGATAATATGCACAAGAATAATGTAAATGTATAATGCATATAATAAAAATGTGTCTTCAAGACAATCACTTTCTATTATGCCAAACATCCCGATTCAGGAAAAACCAATTCCCAAAGCATGCACAAATCAAATTTATGAGGTTAATTAAAAGAAAATATGAATAATTAACAGTAGAAATGAAGACTGAGAATTGAATTTAAAATGAAATGATTACCAAATTGCACATTTTACAGGACAAAAGGAAGCAATCTTCAGATTTATTTTGCCACTAATTACATTTTCATGAACAGTAATACTTATTTAATTCCCACATGCAGGCCCTGATGGCAACTACTATTTCTCCAAGTCACATGTAGTATCATTTGTGACATATACCAATGTCTTTTTCAACTATTTAGTGTTTGTTGAAATTTGAATTACTTCACAAGATTAAAAACTTGGTTATCACTATGTTATGACTAAAGAATTATTTTTATTTAATAATTTGGCACTTGTTGCTTTTTTCAGTCTCCAAATTATTAGATTTTAACTAAAATGTTATATAATGTAGAGAATTAACTTTTTAAGAAGATATTTAAAGAAATATTTAATGTTAAAAATAATCTGACTAATATATTAATTGACATAGTGAACATTTTGGTGAAATTCAATTTTATACTACTATACATTACATAACATAGTGAAACTTTTGGTATAAATCCAATTGCATTGGCTGATATAGTGAAAATTTTGGTATAACTAAATAAATTAGCTGACATAGTGAAAAATTTAGGTGCAATTCATTTTTTATCCACTATACATTAGCTGACATAATAAAAAATTTGATGAAACTCACTTTCACTATCTGTTTCATTTGAGATTTTAATAACCAATGTTTTGCTTCAAACTAAGTATTTGACTGTCTCTTTCAATAAATTATTTTTCTATTGATGTAAATTTTTATACTGCTTCTCCTAAGATAAGTGAAGCCAAAAGTCCTCAAACTTGATTTTTTTTTAAGGCTTCAATGAAATTTGACAGTAGCATATTTGAAAATATTTTAGTCATAAAAGAGAAATATCCAAGATTTATAAGCAAACATGTTATATGCCCCCGCAATTAAATTTACAATATTTATTGTCAATTTAAAATATGTTAAATATTTTTATTATATTGGCACTTTGAACCTGATATATAATAATGATAAAATGTAAAAGAAAATAATATGAATATTAAAACAAAACAAAATACGAAAAAGAATGGTATTATTACATCAAATGTATGCTGCAAAACTTGTTCACACAAGTAAAATAAGGAGAGGTTAAAGCAAATTAATGAATCAATTTCATTCCTGAACATTTAAAATAAAATTTTGTCATTTTTAATAATAGTAAGTCTAGTTACATAGAACAAATAACTTCCACTAATTTGAATAATTAAAAACCCTCTTTTAAAGTGAGGATATTTTTATAGAATAAGAAAATTTCACAAAGTTTTATTAAATTGTCTTAATTTTTTAGACACACAAAGTTTGCTATCAATTCTTTGAAAACATTCCAACATTAAAATTATAAATAAAAATATATGCTGCCAAAAAAATAATCTAATCCATATATTGTTTAATTGACATGGCAATTATTTCTCTTTATTTTCCAGAAATTTGAAATGTATTTGGCTTCAATTTATTTTCTTTCCATACATAATGTTCATGCACTGATCATGGGAAAGCAAGCTTTCCAAAAACACATATTAGCATTCTGCATTTTCATTTAAAAGAATCAAAAGAAACAGTGTAGCAAATTTGTTTTCATATATCATAGAACACTAGTTTAAATAAACATACTATAAAAGTAGCACTAAAATACAGATAATTTATAAATCTAAGGAAATTGATTGATACAACAACAAACTAAAATGGTATATCTATTTGTTTTCATAAAGGGACAGTTTCTTTTTAATGTGAAAAAAAAACTTTCATAATATTTTTAAAAATGAAAATCAAATAATTAAAATATTGTACAATCAAGTATAAAAACCAATAGCTTAATTTTCAATTTTCTAGAGAAAAACGATATAGCTCCTAATATTTGAGATCTGGAAAAATCTTATAAAATATATAGCAGTATTAGAATTGCAAGCCTACATTAATACTTCTAATATGAGCTTCAGCAGTAAATGTATGAATCAAGATTTGTTTGAAATGTGAGCTTTAACAAAAATTAAGTTGACTACAAAAACATTGAGATTTCAATAATCCTTAAAAGGTATTTTTCTTTCTGAATCTTCAAAATCTGCTCATAAAATTCATCAAGAAAATAATTAAAATACGCCATTAAATTTAATGAATAATTTCATTGTGTTTTCTTTCATTTTCATTTCAGCGATTAATATTTTATTTTTTCTAACTTTTAATGTTTTTAACTTTTAGTGCTTTTCTCATGGAAATGGGATCATATTTTTTAAAAAAATCACATGGGAAAAAGTGAAAGAAGTTCTAAAATGAATCAATAATACAGTACATGAAAAGATTTGGTGAAATACGCTTTTAATCCGAACAAGGAAAATAATTAATTTATACAAAAAAAGGAAATATTATTTAAAAAGAAACCTAGTCATTCAAGAAGATAAAAATAATCTTACCAGATGACTGACGAGGTGGCAGCTCTTTTTTGCAATAATAAGGAAGAAAAGGCTGAAAGAAAAAGAAGAAAAGAATTAAAAGAATAATTTGTACAATTCTCTAAAGAATCTCAACATAAAATTTTATTAAAATTTAAATAAATAACTGAAAATACAAACAGGCTGAATGTGTTGCTGCATTTCCAAATATTCAAAGTTTTTAAACCACCTTTCTTTACTGAAAATTTGAAAAGTTTATTCAGTTAATAAATAGAAATTGCCTAGCCATTATTTTTAATAAGCATATATAGAGCATATATAAGCATAAGCATATATTATTTTTAATAAGCATATATAAGCATTAAATGCTGTAATTCCTTCTGACTGTTATCATGGCCTTATCCTTAATTCATTTTATTAAATTCTATAACCCCCCTTCCCTCCTGACTATTGCCATAGCCTTATCCTAAATCATTTTATTAAATGCTGTAATTCCCCCTGACTGTTGCCATGGCCTTATCCTTAAATCATTTTATTTAAATATCAAAACAAAATCATAAACAAGGTTCTTATATTTTTATTTAAATTATTCTTTATCTTTCTGACTGTAAATCAAGAATTCAAATAAATATATATCTTTTAAGAAAATGAATATATTTTATTCTAGCCTTTGATATAATTATACCTGTACTAATTTCCATAACTCAAAAGAATCAATATTTAATCCAGTCATTAGAAATTTATTAAAAACTTTTTAAAATCCAAAAAAAAATTACAATCTGGCCTTAAATGATAAAATTTGGGCTAAAAAAGAAGTTAAAAAGTGGTTATAAACTATTTTACATGTCATTGCTTTGCTGACAAGACATATTACACACATGGAAAATAATTTTATTATTTTAATTGTTTTTAAAAACACATTTATATTAATAAATTAATAATAATTTACCTTCAAGACAAAAAGGTTAAAAAAATCTCTCTTTTTTTTAAAAATTATTTTCTATTTTTTAGTCTTTTTACTTCCAAAATTCATTCTCATAAATTTTGAAACATTGAAATAAGTTTTCCTCAAATTCATTGACATAGTAATTGAAATGAACAAATTGATAATTAAGATTAATTGATAATAAAGTTCTAAAATATTAAAACAGTATAATGTCATCAAGATTAAATACATGCAAAAACATTTAAAAAAAAATCTAGTATATGGAAAAAGGAATATGAAATTGATTCAAAAATTTCATCTTTACAAACATGAAATAAGTAATAAAAATATATTAAAAAAGTAACACTAACATCTATAAATTGTGACTTTAATGAGTTTTCATTTGAAATGACATCAGATGTAGGAGATGAAATCTCATCGTGACTGAAGAGAGGGGAGAGTCTAGTAGGTGCCACCTTCTCACCACTTTTGAAGAGGCAACCACTAAAATCTTTCCTTTTGTTCTTCTTTTCACGACCAGGATCTTCCATGCTCCGCCTGTCTAGAAAGCGTTCAGAAGAAATTCCTTTGATTCGGTCTGCATCAAAAGATCCTGTGGACATGTATCTCCTACGAGGTGATGTGCTATAATCTTCCTGCGAGATTGAGCGAATGGTGGTTCTCTTTGTTCGTTTAGTAAATAATTCAACAGACTTTTTCAGAGGTTTCTTTTCGGAATGAGCATTGAGGTTGTTGAAATCTACGTCCTCATTTGATTCCTTCTTTTGATTTTCTGAGAGAGTTTTCTGGAAAAAATAGTGAAGCATATAAATTAATATAATCATATGCAACCATTTAGAAAAGGATGCATTTTATTTCAAAAATACTGACTTAGTACAAGAAGCCTTGAAGTTTCCAATTAGATTCGAAGGGGATTTAAAAAAAGAAGGAAATATTTTGATGTTTATATGATATTTTATCATAAATATAGGGATAAAACGATAAATAAAAGTGAAATTATTTAAATATATATATGTAAGTTTTGAAGAAAAAGTATATTTTAATATAAATTTTAGCATGCATTAATAAAAATTAAGATTGTTCTAAAAAAATTTTTTTAAAAAGATTTTTCATTTTTCTTTGCAACATTACTTGTGTAATAAATATATCCTAGAGTGTAACTAACTATTATCTAAGTATTACATTAAAAATTAAATTTTTGTGTGTAATACATGAAATTATCTATGAAATTTTGGAATTTCTTTCAACAATATTTACATTAAACAATCATAAATCCACTTCTATAGCATTCTAAATCAAATCCATATTTAATTACATTTTGCATAACATAATGAGCACTGAACATAAACTTCATTAAATATCTTGATTATTTCTTTGAGATATGATGATGCTCGTAAAGTAGAATTAGGAAAAAGCTCATTCTTCAGAAAAAGCATTTAAAGTTTTTAAATGCTTACAAATAAGTAACATTTATAAGTCAATAATGTGCTATAACTCAGCTTCTAGTTGACATAGAGACAAAACAAAAATATCACTGAAAACAGACACATAGAACTTTTTTTTAGAACTGTAATAAATAAATAAAACTGTGAATTTTCAGCCAAATTCATGTTTTCAAATCTAATCGGATATCTTAAAATATATTATAAATACGACTACTTTTACATAAAATTTTAATTAAAATAATAGAATCTAATTATAATTCAATTTACTAAATTAGAAATTGAATTTTAAATTAGATGCTTTAAAATCAGCAGCTAATGATTAGATGATTTTTAAATTAAATGATAATTTCAAAAACCAGGGAGGAAATTATTTTATATTGTGAAGTGAAAAGAATTTCTCGCTTGTATTTTCAAACCATAGCAATGTTTTCAATGCAATAAAGTACATACTTTCACAGGTATGAACAATTATGTACTTAAATGATGCTAAACTTATTAATGAATGAATAGCTTGTATGTTCATAACTACAATTTGACTATTTGTCAGCTGTTATTTCTAGCATGTTACAACTTTCTAGACCTGCCAATAGACTGCAGCAATGATTTCGAGAAGTTCAGTAACAAACAAAGAAATTATTCTCTAATAATTGTTGTGGACAATAACTATTACCTAGATACCAACAATTAAAATTCTGGACCAATCCAGGAAATTCTCAAGGTACAAATTTCCCTAACCAAAGAGAAGTAAAATAATCGAATACCACAGGCAAACGCCTATTAATTCACTAAGTGCAAAACAATAATGCTGAATTTAGCCGTATTATTAGTGCACACGAAGCTCACTGCAAAGTAAGAGAAAATCCCAAATTATGATAATATCTTATAGCTTTCTATCTGAATGAATTCAATACATAGAATTATTAGCAAAAAGTAGTAATTCTATTCAAAATTTCTAAAGAAAATTAACCAAAGATGTCACAATAATTTTCCATTGCAAATGAACCAAATCCATGTTTGCTAACCAATCATTTAATTATTCCATGGAATAAGTTACAATTCTTGTATCAATCAGAATAATGCAATTTAACATAGCACTCCTTCACAGGCAAAAGAAAACAGAATACAAAAATTCCTCTCGGAAAGCTGGAAGGAAAAGGTGTATTTCATTACATCTGAGTTACTATCTGACAACATAAATTGTCGATATCAAAAGTAATCAAAATTATTGTGTGAAAATCATTTTTCAGTCCCTAATTTCTAAGATTTTGCAGTTACCGAAAAACTTCAAATGCAAAAGTTGTTCTTTTCATGAGGCGCTAATGTGGCTAATTGGATTTAATTTTCAGTCTTCAATATTATGAAAGTTATAAGCAAAATGAAAATTGCAACTCCCCCCCAGAATTTTCACCCCCTTTGAGCTAGTTAGACCATTTACGAACTCGTCTGAGAATTTTTATATTTCTAACAACATATTCCAAAGCAGTTAAAATCCAAACAAAATTACTCTACTTATCGGGTTTACAAGATAACATGGCAAAGCTTTATACGTATATATAAAAACTTTTGAAAGAAACTTGGTTTTGGGTTCTAGAAACCATAATCGGTGAAGAACTGCCGAAATTTTCTTGAATTCCTGTCATGAAATAGGTAGTTTTCCTATAGGAATCGACCTAAAATGATATCTAAATCTCTAAAGAACTTAAGGCCATAAGATTTAAGACAATCATAAAATGGACCTTCCTAAGATAACTAAGACAAGTTACCATATATTCATTCTGAGCATGAGAAAGCAAAGCTATGATATTTGGCGAAGTGGCAACATCTTTAGTGTCGCTGTCCGAAGCACATCTCATGCGAGGATGTCTTCCACTTTGCTGCAGAATGATTCTATAAAAATAAAATTTAATCAAAAGCTTAACATAAAGTTAATAGAGGTCAGAATAAACTAAATGAATGTTGCATGCAACCATTACGTTTGTATCTTCTTGGTGATCCTTTTTAGATCTTTTTTTTCATAAAACCATGATCCAATAATCTCCCCTGCAAACAAATAATACACAAATAAGTTATTGTGTAAACATAACTAAAATATCATATAAAACTTTAAATTATGTTCACATATTTATATTCTTTAAAAAATAGGGGGGAAATATGAATTTTTAACAAATATTCAAAAGGTAAAGAATGTCAAATATTTAGTAGAACTTTTACAATATTCAACTATATGCATGCACAACACAAACACCCAATAATGTGACACATTTTTTAATCAAAAATTCTCATATTCAACAACATAATTTTCATTTTATATCTTCCGCCTTCTTTTCATAGATTTAATTTCAAAACATGAAGAGAATGACAAATGTATAGGATTTTTATGTAAATGTATAAATAATATTTTGCATCAGCATTTAGTAGACAAAATACTATAAATCAAATTACCAAAATACTAGAACATCAGATTCTTTTAATCCGTAAAATCGATCTGGAACCAGGCAAATTCGTTTGTGACAAAATAATGCCCATAGTTGTAAAAAAGGAATTTTAATTAAACTAATATTTACTCAAAAGAGAATTCTGAAAGAATTTCCTTACATTATCGTTTGCATTTTTTTTTCCGCAAATCGTTGAGTTGTTTAAATGAAAATCGAGTTTGACTTTTCTAATGATTACTATACTTTCTCTGAACTACGTACACGAGAAGAAAAAACCAACGCTGAACTTCTTCAGACTTACCTGAATTGTTTTTGTAGAGGAGATAAGGCTCCTGCAACTCAAACTGCATGTCTCCAGTGATCGATTCAATGAAGTTGGTGGTGTTCATGCGATTTACAATGATCAACCCATAGTAAGGATGCACAGACCTGGGAGAGAACGAAGTTATCACATCATACGAGATTAAGTCACAAAACTGTTCAAATATATTTAGAAATATTCAAAAGAATATTCCCACTACTAAACAATGGTTCGGGTAAAATGACATAGAACAGCTAGTATTAAAACTTTCAAAACAAACAAAAGGGTTTTTTGTTGTTGTTGTTGTTGTAATATACTTCTGGATGGTTTGAATAACTATGTAATATAATAGTGTTTCCATACTCCATAAAGAATAGGGGCTTTTCAAAAACAATAAAATTACTTATTTCGGATGCAAAAATGCAAATGATTAACTTAAATATTTCCACATTAATTTTCAAATGCATTGCTACTTTTTTGCTTGCTACATCTACACGTTTAAGTAACACTCTCGCATGCTCATCTTGCAATTAATAAGGCATTACTGTTTAAATGGGCTTTCTTCGTGGTAATGGAAACAACCCTCATTATTGGTCACTGGATGATTTCTGCTAAATGCTAATTTCCCACAAACTACTATTGCGAATTTATAGTTACTATCAATTTTTGACTTGAATTTGCACTTCATAAAAACATTCGCATTCTGAAGAGCAAATCCAAGTCAAAAATTGGTTTTCCCTTCTCTTCCACAAAATAATTATTGAACATAGGAGATTAAAAAAAAAAACTGTGAACAAATTTTGTTTTTCTTTTGACGGAATTAATCAAAAATGTGGAAGACATTCTAATTAATTAAATATAGGAAACATTCCAAATTACATTCAATAGTCGTATCACGGTTTTGAACTATTTTATACAGACGTGGGTGTAGCCAAACAAACAAAATACCAAAATCAATCTTTTACTTTCTTGTTTACGAAGTATAGTGAAAGAATAGTAATCATCAAACAATTCAAACTCGAGATGTTGCCGAATTTCCATGCTCTAGATCTCCCTAAGTTCTGGAAAATGTCCGTCTGTCTGCCTGTGACGGAGATAATTCAAAAACACTCTGAGACGGCTGAAATTTAGTGCACAGATTTAAAACAAAATTTACTGATATCTATCAAATTTTGAGCACAATCCGTTCAGAGGAAGTCCGTCTGTCTGAATGTAAGTATACACGATAAATAAAACCGAAAAGAGGCATATACCTGTGATTCGGTACACAGATTTAACATCTATAGTGTAGACATCTGTTCAATGTTCAGCCAAAAACGAAACAACGTGTTGACTGTCTATCAGTCTGAACTTTTAGAATCATGTAAACGCTATATTTCTAAAACGCAATGATTAAAATATATATAAAATTTGTTCTGTGATTTTGTGCAGTTACAAGTGCAGTTTTGTGTCAAATCTTTTTTTTTTCAATCATTTGAGAAAAACACGGCTAAAGTCCACATTCGATTTTTGGATACTATTAAAGCATGCCAGAGATTAATCGCCAAATAATACGCCAAGGATGACACGATAGATTCAGTAAAAATACTAAATCTACAAAATAAGTTGATATTTCGTAGCTATTGTAAACCAGTGCCATGCAAGGCGTTTTCTGGCATAACAAGTTTATTAGAGAGTTTGCAAGAAAGTTTTAGGGAGACCATTCCCACTGGTTTTTTTTTTTTTTTTTTCAGACTTAGAAATATGTAAAATATGGCGAATCGTCAAAATCTCGAAGTTCGAATTTGTGCACGATTAAAATATTTGTTCTACGGACACTTTGGTAAAGAAAAATTTAAAATATACCGTTGCTAATATATAATTAAATGTATATTAAAAATATTAGATGCTAAGAATAAATTAAAGAATAAAAAATGAACATCCGCATAAAATGAAACGCAACTCCTCATTTGAAAGCAAGAAACTAACTCGAAACTCTAAAATTAATTCAAAAAAATTATTTTTTAATGATCATATGAGAACATCAAACTGATTAGGTACGAGTCATTACGACTCCCAAAAGAAATCCACTACAATTTCAGGGTGAAAGAAACACTTACAACTCGAAACATTGAATGTAATAGCGGAAAAAAAAGAAAGCAAGGCGAAAACAGTAGGAAGTCCACTTGCCAACATCGAACAAACAAGCAAGGCGGGCCAGGGAAACAAATGAAATTAAGAGTCTTTTGTTCCCTGGGAAGTTTTGAGTCACTTCTCGTCACATTCGGCGGTAGCGATACGGAAGGACGCAAGGCTGCTGCTTTTTGAGGCAGAATCGCTCGAAATAACACACAGAAACAAAAACAAGGGAAGGACTGTGTCGAGAGGAGTTGGGTGGTATTTTTGGGGTGCCAAACGATCTTTGCCTCCAGTCGATGCAGGTCGCCTAAGGGATCGGGCCGGTGGTGGTGATTCGATTCTGTGTGAATTCGAAAGCAGATTTATTTATTACTTTTTGTGTGTTTTCGACATCGGAACATAGAGGCTGAATTAGCATAGATATAGGATAAATCGTTGGAATATACAACGGTAACAATGATTTGGCCTGGGTAAGTAATTACTACTTTTATTTATTATTTTTTTTGAAAAAAAAAACTACTTTTATTAAAAAATGATTTTAAAAAAATTTGCAATTGATAGGAGTTTACACTTTAACTCTTTTTTCATTAAAATGTACTTTGAGCTTCAAATTTTCGCAAAAAATAAATAAATAATCTGATTTTGAAAATTAACTGTGAACAATATAAAGGCATAATTAAACAGAGTTCTAAATGAAACAGATGAAAAATCTCAAAGAAAAAAAGAATTTATCTTTAAGTATAAGTAAGTGTTTGATGGCAAGATTTAAATCTAATGATATATATATCATAAATTAAGAAATACATTAAGAAATTAAGAAATACATTACAACAATTTAATGAAACGCTGCTGTTATAAATTAACCTTCATAGCAAAAACAGTTTACGAAATTTTTAAATATAATTATTTTAAACAAAACTTTACTAGCTTATACTGCATGAATAAGCCAGTAATGATCCTTTGTTCATGATGATCCTTTACACAGGTTTATCAAAAATACAGGTTTAATCACTAAACCAAAATTTTTAGTATTGCCATTATCTAGCTACTAAAATAATAATACAACTAAAATACAATTGTAAATATAAACAAGAAACGATAATCATTTTCACTAATATCGTTTGCAATTACTCAATATAATGTTTACTAATGCAAATCCAGGCCTAAATGTCAATCTATTTTTGAAATATTTTAATTCAGTTTTGCTTTTAAATATTGAAATTTAGTCAATGTAAATATATAATTTATTCCATTGTATGTGATTCTTTAAATGACAAGAGTTTTTGAAACTAAATAAAAGAAATAATCGTAAACAAAATATTTTTCAAATATTAAATTAGATTATTATTTCCTATCGAACAATAATTTGTTTTGATGGAATTTACAAAAAATATGCATTGTACTTACTTTATTAACTATTGAAAAATAAATATATTTATGAAAATATATATACCTATATTTCAAAATATTATTTTTTTGAAAAATCACTTTTTACATATTTAGAAAAAAAGAAAAAAAGGTTTATTGTTTTTCATTTATTTTTCTGAAATTATTTTTTAATTTAAAAAAAAAAACTTATAGACTTAACAGTGACTGAATATCCCATCTTAATATTATTTATAGAATATAATTCATGTAAATAATATTAATTATCCAAAGATAATTAATATTATTTATTCTTATCTAAATATCATTTATACAAACTTATATTTATATAATATATTCTCATACATTATATTACAATCTTATTTATCATCAGCTAAATTATTCATAATCTTGTTTAGAAGGAAAAAAATGGTTTCGAATTTCACATACTGAAAAGTCCAAGGCAGAATTTTTCAAACAAATTAACTTGTATTTCATTTATAATTACTTACCGATATTTAAAATAGAGCGAATATAGAAAATGCAAAAGAAAAGTATAAATAATTCTTGCACATCATTCGCAACAGGACACTATAATTACATGAGCAAAAATCAAGAAATAACGTTGAAGTATAAATTTGACTAAAAAAGAAATACAATATACTTTCAGGATTCTGAAATATTTCATCGTGTATTATATCTTTTAAATGAAAATAATCATTCTTTTTATTTATCAGCATGTAGAAATCTTATTTGATATAACTGACTTAACAAGTAGATTTAAATTGCTTCTTTTAATAAAATTTTGGTATGACATTTTTATGCATCCTTTTGACCAGTGCTGAAACATATCGACTTAGAAGGATAAACTATAATAAATGAATTTTAAAACAGTTGACGAAAAAAGGCGCCACAATGAATATTTAAAACCAAAGAAGATCGTTTGTTTCTATTATCTTTATCTATCTAGAAATGTAACGATATTCCAGACATATACAGTGGCTCCCAAAAGTGTTCGTGCACTAAAGAAATTTGCAGAAATTGTGTTCTATACTTCTTAATAAAGCATTTTATTAGTTGGTTTTTTTTAATTAGCATTTTTAAATAGTTCTTAATAAAACTGAACAAATATTTTTATAAAAAATCAAGTAATATTGTTCTAAAAAATAAATAAATAAAAGATGTCACAAAATTAGAACACAAATATCTTCGTACATCCAAACATTATTTATTTAAATTCATCATAAAAATATCTTTTGCGGCTTATTTTTCTTCTAATTGAAAAATATATTAAAATCGTTTGATTTCAGTATTTAATATCACAATTATTTATTCTATTTACTTTATTCTTAGATATGACGCGCATTCGTAAAGAAACGAGTTTAGACTTACGAAAATTAATTATATTTCATTTTAAAGCTGTAAAATCAATTAGAGACATTGCAACTATAACTAATCTACCTCATTCAACGGTGCAAAGCATAATAAAACATTACAGAGAGGGGAAAAGGATTGCAAACAAGCCTCGTAAAGGTCGCCCTCAAATTCTGTCAGCTAAAAGTCAAGGAAATATTGTGAGTAAATTTCTAAAAAATCCACGTCTGAGTGCAATAAAGTTTACTTCACAATATAATGAATCAAATGGAACTTCTATTTCCTGTGAAACTATTCGTAGAATTATTCGGAATGCTGGTATACATGGCCGCTCTGCACGAAGAAAATTCTTTGTAAGTCAGAAGAACAGAATTGCTAGGCTTACATTTGCCAAATCTATTATAAACTAGCCAGAGAGCTATTGGAATCGTGTCTTATTTGCAGATGAAAGTAAGTTTAACCTCTTTGGGCCGGATGGGAGAATCATCGTATGGAGAAAAAAAAAAAAAAAAAAACGAAGAACTTAATTCCAAGAATTTAGTTGGAACAGTAAAATATGGCGGTGGAGGTGTCATGGTTTGGGGGTGTATGTCAGCGGCTGGAGTAGGCAATTTAGTATTCATTGATGGTATAATGGATCATAGAGTTTATATAAATATTCTCAATAATAATTTAAAAGTGTCAGCACAAAGATTGGGCATTTTAAACAACTTTGTGTATTACCAAGACAACGATCCTAAGCACACGGCCATGAATGTTCGTCTTTTTTGCCTCTATCATTGCCCTTAAACCCTTAAAACACCAGCCCAATCACCGGATTTAAACCCTATAGAACATATTTGTAAAGAATTAGAGGTGCGAATAAGAAGTCATGACATTAAATCGAAAATTCAACTGAAAGCAGTAATGATCGAAGAATGGAACAAGATCGGTGCAGAAGTAACCGACCGTTTAGTTAAATCTATGCCCAAACGTTTAAAAGCTGTTATAAAGAATAAAGGATATCCTACTAAATACCTAAAAAAAATTGATAACAATTTAGAAAATTTCATATTTAGTGATGTTTTTTTCAAGTGTATGATCACTTTTGTGTCCTATTTTTGTGCAATTTTATTTATTGTCATTTTTTAAAAAAATAATTTGTATCGTAATTAAAATTTATTCTTCGCTGCTTTATTAAGAACTGTAAAAATATGCTATGAAAAAATTTTCATGTAAAAATAAGCATATATAATGGTAAATAATGAGGTTTTTAATTGATTCTTGTTGTTGTACGATCACTTTTGAGAGTCACTGTAAAATTTAATTATATACATTTATGTTTTTGTGTTGATTCTCTTTTACACTGAGAGAATATATAACCGTAAAAGAATGATATATAACTGAATTTTATCGAATGGGTTTTCAACATATGAAAGAACAATCTCTACTATTAATAAAGATAAATGTGTGTGTGTGGATAATTTCAATAAAAAATTATGTAGAAATTTAATTAATAAAAAATTAAACGAAATAATGCATTTTTCTGTGATAGCTTTCGAAATCATTTTTGCACAATTTTTTAAATGATTTTTATACCTTTTTAAAAAATCGACTATTTAACGATGCCATTTTAACTGTTGTTGCAATTTTTCCTTAATTTAGGCAATTTTTAAGAACTTTTTTTTTGTGCATAAATTTTAACAATACATTTCACTGTTTAACTGAAATTCAAAACGTTTTTATTATTTCATGAAATATTTAATCGCGGAATTTTCTTTCATCGCTGAAACCCAAGAAAGAAACATTATGTTTAATATCTATGTAGTTCACGTGAGAAATAAGAAAGTGAAGTTACTATACTATGGAAGACAGTTAAACCGAACAGTTATAATTTTAATAACTGTATGATGATATAGGATTTCTTTCTATTAAAATTGCTTGTTTACACAACGAAATGAGCAGTCATAAGATTATTAAAATAATACGCCTTTGATGCTTAAAAATATTTTTATGGGGAAAACATAAACATTAAGTTATGCATTAAAGATTTAAGTAAAAATAAACACAACCAATATTCCCGGAAAACAGGGGACTAGAAAAGATAATGAACATACATACTTTTGAGGGTAGAAATTGGTGGAGGTGAAGTCATTGGACAATCTTCAATGACATAATAATAAAATTCTCACTATTCATAATGTAATAATAATATATGAATTACAAACGTAATAAAGCAAGATCACAAAGAAAATGCTGCAAATACAGACGACAAAAGAAAAAACGTTTCTGCTAGTAGTCAAAAAAATATACAAAAGAGCCAAAAGAATATACCAGAGTCAAAAGAATATAAAAAAATATATAAAAAAAGCCAAAAAAATATATAAAAAAGTCAAAAGAATATATATAAAAAAACCAAAAGAATATACAAAAAAAAACCTCAAAAAAATATATCAAAATGTCAAAAGAATATATAAAAAAAGTCAAAAGAATATATAAAAAAGTCAATGGAGTATGCAAAACAGTCAAAAGAATGAACAAAACAGTCAAAAGCTAGTAAACTTTCCAACGTACAGAATTTTAGAATACGAATACTTTTTTTAATACTCTTTCTGCCATGCTTAAATTTGAGGAGAGGCGAAGACGAGGAAAGGAACCTCTACCGAAATGCTGAATAATCATTTTATAAATAATAATTGATTTTAAGTGTCATCTCGAAACAATATGCGCCTGGATCAAAACCAAGGCAAGGCGACAGAGGTCCGTAATCGTGTCGGCACGGTTAGAAGGTTGTTTCATCAAACAAGAAACCAGGTGGCCCTTAATTATGCTTTGTAAATAGCCCTTGGACGTCATCCAGCGTAGGACAGAACAAAGCAGATGGTATTTGCCACTCATCCCGACAGTCAACCAAAGATAACCTCTTGCACCCCCCACCTCACCCCTTGAACAATACTGATCTCCGTACAGATTGGTTCATTCATTACCTGCTAATGGGCGTGTATTTCGGAGCAAAAGAATAATACTTAACATAATGGGAAAGGAATGATAGAAACAGTTTCACAAACCAGATCCAAAGATGCTTAATACTAATGTAATGAGAAACGAATGATAGAAACTGTTTCACAAACCACATTCAAAGGGTTCAAGGTGCTCATGAATAATGAATACATCCCTTGAAATCCTTCAAGGGATGGAGGGATATATAAGGCATTAGGGATATATAATGGGAAAAGAATAATGCTTAATAAAATGAGAAATAAATGACAGAAAGCAGTTTCACTAACCTCATATAATTTAAAGGTGCTTCTTCTAAAGAGGAATCAAAAATGCATGGTAGCCCTTTAGAGAATGTCCACTAATAGACGTGTACTATGATGGGGGAAAACAGTTCTAATATAATGGGAGAAGATAGTAGAAACAGTTTCACAAACCGCATTGAAAGGTACTTATAAATAGGGATTGCGAATACAATACTAATGGAGGTTACTAAGTGATTAATACTCCATTAGTATTCACAATACTACGGGATTGTGAATACTAATGGAGGTACATTATAATAGAGAAAAGAGTAACCTTACTATGATGAGAAAAGTATGACAGACGTAGTTTCAAAAGCCTCATTTGATTTAAAAGCTCTTCTAAATAATAATCGTGATCAAGGACTATTCACCAATGGGCGTGTATTATAGTGGAAAAAAATAATGCTTAAGATAATAAGGAAAGATGATACTAACCACATTTCCTTAACCACATAATACATTTCACACACCAGGTTTAACGGTGCTTGTAAACACGGACCGTGAAGTACTTCGAGGGATGTTCACTACTGGACGTACATTATAATGGGAGAAGAATAATAATACAAAGAGAAAAACTGATAGAAACAATTCCACAAACAGCATTTAAAGGTGCTTGTAAACAGGGACCGTGCGAATACACGGCAACCTTTCAGGAGATGTTCTAACTTTCTCATTTAATTCGGTCTCCGGCTTGATCAAATAATTCTTAACACAATGAGAAGGGAATGATAGAACAAATTCACAACCCACATTTAAAAGTTGTAAAACAAGTACCATGAATAATTTATACCAAGTCTTACTTATTTGCTTGTAAACAAGCACAATGAATGCAAAGCTGATTCTTCAGATGGTATTCTGCTTTTGACTTTCTCGAATAAGTCAATCAGACCCGTTCCAAAGGGCGGCCAATATCCGTGTCATTTAATTAGAGAAACCCCAGCATGCCATAAGACAGATTTTTAAAATTTGATATCAGATAAGAAAGAATCAAAAATATATGTACCATCATAAAAGCATTTTTCAATTAAAAATTAATATATCTTGAATTGAGCGTTTATAATCAAAGAGCTAAACATTTTAAACTTATATTGTTTATTTATATTTGCAAATGTATCTTTTGGTTGTAGTAAAGTAAAATATAAATATATTGCATACAATAATAAATATTGGATAGTAATGATATCTGGTAGAAAATGTTAAGATTTGATTCTGATGAGGAATAAGGAGACGAATGAGCTTGCTTCATTGTAACTCAGCTCACTTTAATTCAAGCGTAAGTATAGTTCAAGCCGCAACGTCTTCAATATATATTTTTTAATTATTATTTCATAGCATGAATGAAAAAAAATTATATCACTAAAAATAATGTAGCGTGTCGTTATTGGTACTAAGACATGGATTGTCAAATCCTGTATAATTCTTCATTCTTTTGCAAAATCAATGCATTTTAAATTTAAAATTTTTGCGTAGTCCTTAATGCCTTCACAAAAGAAAAAAAATCTTTGTAGGTAGAAATAAACAACTTTAATCAAATGTATTTAATTAATCGGCTACAAGATTATTTAATTCTTCAGTAAAATTTACAGAAAAAAAATCGCACGATATTGACTGTCATTCTATTAGCTCTTACAAAGAATGAAGAAACAATTCACTGAGCACTCCAAAAACTTTTGATTGATGTACTGGATACTATCGTAATTTATGTATTACCCCTAACCCCCTCTTTTCTTTTTAAGAGTACGAGACTGATAATCGATTGGAAAATATAATCCCCACTCAGAGATGATTGTGGTTTGTTGAATGCAGATGCCACTGCCTTCGTGCATGAATGCTGTGCATACTTAGCAGAATCAGGTCAATAGTCAATAAAAGAAGAAAAAAAAGTTTCCAGGAACAAAATTCTGCGAATCTTTGCGGCAAACATTGACTGACTTATGAAATTCTGAAAGTCATTAATTTAAATGTCTTTTATAACCACTACAAATGCCACCTACAAGTAAATACGCCAATTAATGAATGGAGATTGAAATGGAGATGGGCAATCTTTCTTTGATTTAAAACACTGATACAAAGGCGGATAAAAGGTATATGAGCTTTTACATTAGAACTTCTCTAATGATATCTAAAGTATTAGGAGATTTTTTAAATACTTAACACATATAAACAGAAGGGGTTATTTCCTACATAAAACGACAACAGTTCGAAATACCTTCTATAATGTCAGCACTGCAAATCTTGTGTTCAAGTCACTTAAAAAAATTGGTCATTTTGCATTGCGACTCTGAGATAATCGTAAACTACGCAGAAAATAAGCAGAATTCTTCCTCCTTAGCTTTCAACAAAGGAAGACAATCATCTGATAAATTATTTGGCAAAGCGATGAAAACGGCTTGAATTTCATTGCAACTAAAAAAACGTCTATTGTTGAAGAGGAGAAGAGGTACCCGTCAAGACATGCAGTTATCCTCTAAACAATACATCAGTTATGCTTGCTACTGATTAATTAACGAAAGTTGAAGTAGAAAAGTTCACGCACATTGGTGGAATGCCTAAGAAACATTAGGGTGAGGTCTCCCCTAAACTTTCTCGCATATTCTCTAATAAGCTTCTCAGAGAATGCTTTATTTGGCATTGGTGTACAATAGATACAAAATATTAACTTTTGGTGCGAATTTAGCATCATTACTGAATCTAACGTGACATCTTTGGCGATCAACCCCTGGCAAACGCTAATAAAATCCTAAAATCGCATTTGTGTTTTAGACACATTTGTTTCAACCAATTGAAACAAAAATTTGACACAAAACTGCACTTGTAGTCAAAAAAATCCTATACCAAATTTCATATATTTAAGCCATTGCGTTTTTGAATTATCGTGTTTATATGTTTCTGAAAATACAGAACAATAGATAGTCAATCAGTAGTTGGATATGGCTCAAAATTTGACAAGTGTTTACATTTTAGATGTTAAATCTGTGTCCAGAATTTTATCTATCTAGCTCTCTTCGTTTTGTAATTATGGTGTCACCTTATATTCGAACAGCCGGACAAACATACTTTCTCTAAACATATTTTACTCAAAATCTTTGAGAAGTCTGTACATTCGGTGTAAAATCCGTGTACCAAATTTCAACCGTCTAGCTTAAAGCGTTGTCATCTCATCTTTGTCAGACAGATAGACAGACGGATGGACATTTTTCAAAAACGTGTTTTTTGAACTAAGGAAGAGTCAAGCTCGAATTTTTTGATGATTATTATATATACGATACGATTACAATATATACCACGTTCGCGAGAAAATAAAATAAAAAATTTATTTGTGGTAACTTTAAAAAGAAGTAGTATAGTATAAAATAGCATAGAAGTATAAAATTAAATAATGATATAAAATAAAAGATAGTATAAAATTATATAATAGATGCAAATACAAAGCAACAATTAAAGATTTTCTTTTTTTCTTCTACTCATAATATTCACTCAAATCTGAGCTAATTACTAAAATTGGATGGAAATAATTTGTGATTCACTGACAAAAAAAATGTAATGTCAAATACAAAATAAAAATAATGTCGAAAATAAATATTGGCAATAACCTCCAATGAATCAGAATAAATATAAAATTTAAAAAATTGCAAACCTCAGATCATTGACTTTTGCAACAATCCAGCATTTATGATCCCAAAATTAATTTTTATTCATTGCTAGATTTTTTCGCATCCCAATAAATCAATCAATTTAAAAAATTTTGTCGAAACTGCTTGATGTCAAAATAGAAATTGGGATTTGCGCAGACGATAATGACGCAGATTAAAGAATAATTTTACTAAACGTTGATATATTATATTACGATGCAGATCAAAGAATTTTAGCTCCGCCCAATGTTACAGATTTCGTCGGATTATCTAATTATAAACTGTACTATATATATAGATTTAAAAAATTGCCAAAATTCAATAAAAATCTGACGACAACTAAATATAAATAATTGAAAAGGTTATTTTTTTATTTTAAAATATTGTAAAAAAAACATAAAATGCAATATAATTTTTAAGTTATTGCGGGAAAACACTACAATCTCGCGTTTTGATGGGGGGAAATTACAATTAAATATTTTATGTCGCTTACTTTTAATGATTTCTTCATCAAAGTATTTTTAAAGATAAAATTTTGATAGAAATGCAGCTACCTTCATTTTACTGTGTATTTCTTTATTTTCCTTTTTATATCTTCATGCATCCTGTTATATATCACAAGAAAGAGATGGATTATTTAAAAATGGGGGATTTTTAAAACTATTTTCCACCACTGTACAATTCTGAAATTTAATTTTAAGTGCAACAAAATTTTTAAAATTATATTAAAAAGCCTAATATTAAAACCTATTCAACATAGAAAAATAAGCAGAGACTTAGTATCGTGAGCATCAACAACAGTGAAATTCCAAGATGAAATATTAATAACAATAATGAAAACAATTTGAATTTTACTTAAACAAAAAATGCATTAAAATATTTTTTAAAATTTAATTAAAATTAGACAAATAACTGTATCTCATTTATATAGATATCATTGAAAAGATACATTTTTGAATTTTAAGACGATTTGAAAATTATTCTTGGGCTGCAATATTTCCAGAAATCATCGAGAGGTAAATGCAACATTTTCGCTTAATTTTTACTTAATTAAAATTTCAAAAAGATATCACTCAGAGGTGCAAATTTCGCCACTTAAGTACACAAGTGCCAAGTTTACTAGATCTAGGTTAAACACAGAAATTCTTCTTTATTATTAGTAGAAGTAAAGATGAATGTGTTGTGTTTGTGTTTCTGCTTATGTTGGCGCTCCACAGACCAAACTACTTAATTTATACCGTTTTCATTGTTGGTGCTAATGTACCATCTAAGCTCCCCCCCCCCCCTCCATTAATGACACGAAGATTCAGTTTATTTTTCACCAATTTATAGGTTTCATATATAAGGCATGCTTTCAATAAAACTTTTGAAATCTTTTTAAATTTATAAATAAACATTTCAGAAAGAAGCAAGGCTGAAGTTTTTTTTAAAGAGCGCACATTTTTAAATGCTGCTACCCTTTCCTGTGATACAATTGGATGTTTAATACATATAAGCAAAAAGTTGTAGAAATGCGAAGGTCAGTGTACTTTAAAACTTATAAATAGTATTATGAGCTATATATCTATAATAAACCAGCGGGGGTGGTCTCCACAAAACTTTCTTGCATATTCTCGAATAAAGATATTACCTCAGTGAATGCCTTACATTGCATAGGTGTACAATAGTTACGAAATATTAATCCTTGGTGTGAATTTAGCTTTTTCACTGAATCTATCGTGTGATCCTTGGCAAGTGTTTTGGCAATTAATCTCTGGCATGGAGTCAAAAATATCCAAAAAATCGAATTTTGGTTTCAGACGCGCTCTTCTCAATAGATTGAAACAAAAATTAGACACAAAATTGTACTTGTTGTCCCATATTAAATTTGATATATTTAAGTCGTTGAGTTATCGCATTTATATGTTTCTGAAAATACAGACTGACAGACGGTCACCCCTTGTTGGAATTCGCTCAAAATTTGGTAGGCGTTTATACTAAAAATGTTGAATCTGTATACTGAGTTTTATCTATTCTGTCTTCGTTCGATTTATCTTCGTTTTGTAGTTATAACTTATTGGCTATCTTGAATATAATTTTGTAGGGTAACTTATATCCGAACAACCGAACAGACAGACTTCCTCAGAACGGATTTTGCTCAAAATTTGATTGAAATCTGCTCATTTGGTTTTAAATCTGTATACCAAATTTCATTCGTCTAACTCAGAGTGTTTTTGAATTATCTTCGTCATAAACAGACATACGGACTTTTTCCAAAAAGGAGTTTTTCGAACTCAAGACGGTCAAAAACGTGGAGATTTCTTCAAAATCTCGAGTTCGAATTTTTTGACGATTACTATACTTTCTCTATACCATGTATTCGAAAAAAAAAAAAAGAGCAGAAAATAAGGCTCATTGCTTAAAGTGCGAAATGCATAATCTGCCTCTGACAAACAAAGATTGTTTGTTTATCGAAAATCTTTAATATTAATTACTTAATGACTATTCAAATTAAAGTTGAGATTTCTAAAATACATTTAATAGTTAAATACAAAAATTCAAAAAATTATAAAATGTATAATTGTATACATTTTGCTTTTTTTTTTTCCCTACATGAATAAAAAATGTAGATGCAGTCGCAGTAACTGTGGCTAGTATAACAATACTATAAACTCTCGAAAGGAAACGACTACGAGCTAAATTAAGCAATTAATATGTCAAATGTCTCCGAATCCTTTTTACCCAATTTTTGAAGGCAATCGTTCGTTTTCCTGTGTCTAATGACGTAGATGCATTTAGAAATACAAGAAAGCAGCAAACAACAGCGCCAAAATAAATATGAACAAACTGAGGAATAGGGGAACGGCAACTATTAATACTACCGGTGACGTCTTTTTTCTGACGGTGAGACATATAAACCGTGTGAGTTAGAAATACGGATTTGGCAACGAGGGTCGTTTCAACACCTTCCAGGACGGTTGGATACGTGATTCCCATTCATAAGACGATTTTTTTTTTTGTAAATATTTTAAAATAACTCAATCTGAGTGTCTAAACAACAAAATGTTTTAAAAGTTTCTAAACTGTGTTTTGAAATGGGGGATTTAATTAGTTGCTTGCTTTATTCATTCAGTAAAGGACGATAAAAAAAACATGGTAGGCAAAATAAAGCATATTTAATGATGGAACAAGGCTTGAGAACTGAAGTCTCATTTGTCATAAGTCAAGAAAACTCAGCAGTGCTTTAAAAATATTTGATTCTGAGCCCTAGTTTTCAATACAATAATAACTTGAGGGAATGGTCCCTCTAGTTATGAACATTTAATATATTTTAACTTTTTTATCATGTGAGAACATAATGTTGTTTCGGTTTTTTTAAGCCACAAAATGCACGGGTTCTAGCTTTTAAGGCATCAATTCTTTTCGCTTTTAGGATTGTTAGAAAAAGGTAAAGAAAATTGTCACATTTGGCGACTTATCGGCAACAAAAAATTACAGCTTGGAGCGAATAACCCTCCATGTATCCGATTCTCCTGTCTGGCCAATAAAGGATAGGATTTTTTGAAGTCACGTGGTATCAATCCGGCAGTAATCCGATTGAAGCACATGAATTACTTCAATTAGTTTACTG
This sequence comes from Argiope aurantia, assembly GCA_026543865.1. Lineage (NCBI taxonomy): Eukaryota > Metazoa > Arthropoda > Arachnida > Araneae > Araneidae > Argiope > Argiope aurantia. Next base: position 152,834 of record JAPMOR010111754.1, read on the forward strand.
CAGATTAAAAAGTATATAGATTATGAAATAAAAATTGATGTGAAAATACTACAACTGAGTTAATTATTGTTAAAAACAATGCAATTGTATATTTTGACTCCATAGCATTTAAAAAGATAATTTCAGATAGTGTATCAAATTGAATTAAAAATATTATTAAAATTGAAAACTCTATAGATA
>JAPMOR010111754.1:153113-189269 GCA_026543865.1 Argiope aurantia
AAAAAAAAAAAAAAAAACTGAAGCTCGAATAATTTAGAAATAAGAAGAAAAAAAAAATATTGCTTTTTTTCAGATTGATACAATGTGACTTCAAAAAAAATAATGTTCTCACATAACTTGAAATTTGCAATAGCAGATTTTTTTTATATTTAATAATTAAACATTATTAATTATGAAATATAACATTTTTATAACAAATATTATAAAATATATATAATATATTTATTAATATTAACAGATATTTTATAACAAATATTAGTTAATTTTTCACAGCTCGAAGCTGCTATTGTCGGTGTAAATTTACTTCATTAGCTGACAAGTTTTCTTTATTAAATAAAATAAAGACAAAATAATGTCTCTATTTGAACGATTGGCGGATGATTCAACAACGCCTTTAGGCATTGTAAATTCACTACTCGAAGCAAATAACATTTTTCTAAAATTATAGTTATTAAAATAAATCAATTTTTAAAAAATGATGGTTGAGTAATTCAAAGATATTAACTTTAACGCGTTTCATTGTTTAATACAAACAAATAACAATTGAAAGACATATTTTGCAAAAATGAAATTGACATCATTTGTCTCGTATAATTTTGAATTTTAAGGTGATATAAAAATATTTTTTGAAAGATTATCGATAAAAATTGCTCTGCAGTTACGGAAGGAAAACGGCAAAAATTCAGTTAATCTTTAATTTATCGAATATTTAATTAACTTTTGCACTTAACTTTTAAAAAATTTTTCTTTTGTCTTTAAAATAAGTGTGCAAAAATCGATTTATATATGCATACATAACCACGATGATTTTCATTTATTTTTTTAAAAAAAGAAAAATTGTATATCTTTATTTATTTTAAAAAATTAAAATCATCCTGGAAATCACCCAAATGAAACCAATCAGTGAATAATAGCGCTTCCTTCTGACTTTTTTTCCCCTTTCCTTCTTAGGGGAGGGGGGAATAATGTCACGTGAATGTCACGTACTTCTATAGTTTTAAATAAAATAAATCCTAGCTTATATTGTAAAAATAAGTAATAGATTCAGGAACGTAGACAGTATGTCACAAATTGGAGTTTCCGGTATCAGTAGTAAAATAATAATAAAAAAAAATCTGTTATCGCAAACTTCAAGTTATCAAGTGAATTTATTTTTTGAAGTCACGTGGTATCAATCCGGCAGTAATCCGATTGAAACACATGAATTACTTGAATTAGTTTGCTGCAGATTAAAAAGTATATAGATTATGAAATAAAAATTGATGTGAAAATACTACAACAGAGTTAATTATTGTTAAAAACAATGCAATTGTATATTTCGACTCCATAGCATTTAAAAAGATAATTTCAGATAGTGCATCAAATTGAATTAAAAATATTATTAAAATTGAAAACTCTATAGATAAGAAAATGATATACTACCGAATCAAAAAAAAATAATTAAATAGATAATTATTTTTTATTTTTGAGTTTTAGCATAGTACAAAGACTATATGTTGGAAGACGAATATCAATTTCCATAGGGAAGTCATAACGATTACAACTAGGCATAAGATTAATGTACAGTAGCCAAAGTTGAAATATTTGGAGCGATTTCGCACCAAAAGTAATACTTTTAAATACTTTTACAACTTTTTACTGTAACTTCTAAAAGATCTTTTGTTATCATTTCTGGTATCCATCCAATAGGGTAAGTTTTGGGAGAGTTTTTACAGATTGACACAATTTTGACGTTTTGTCCAAACAGGAGAATCGGGTACAAGACGGACAATTGCGCCAAGTTGTAACTTTTTGTTGGCAATAAGTCGCCAAATGTGACAATCATCTTAATCATTGTCTAATAATCCTAAAAGCGAAAAATTGATGGCTCAAAGGCGATAAATCGCCATTTTTCTGTCCGTGTATTTTGAGGCTTAAAAAATACCAAAACAAACCAACAACATCATGTTTTCACATGCTAATAATAATAATTAATAAATTTCCTTAATAATGACTTCTTAAAAATTAAAATTTCTTAATTAAGGTTTATAACTAACTAGAATTATGATTTTGACTATTTTAATAAATGTAATTTATCAATTGCTACCAATTTATTTCAAATCCATTCTCAATCTGATAGAAATTTACGAATTTAATATAAAGAATACATACCGAATTTCATTCGTTTAGCTCAAAGCGCTTTCGAGTATCATGTTCACAGATTGGCATATTTCCAGCGTTTCGGACTCAGAAAATTCCGAAAGATGGAGGTTCGTCAAAATGTTGAATTTGAATTGTTTAACGATTACAATACTTCTTTGAGTAACAGAAGGAAAATAAGTAGTCAATTTTGTATGCTCAAACAATGCTGATATATTGGTTAGTCAAATATAATTTTCTTCCTCAAACAATTGATGAAACAAATGAAAGAGCAGTAATGTATTTATTATTTTTAAAAATATAAAAAGAAACACCAGTTCTTACCTGCGAAATAAAAACAGAGTTCCTTCAATATCGGTAACTTCCTGGAAAAAAAAGCAATGCATCAATATTATTTTGAAACATTTTATAAATTATTATTAGATGTTTTTCCTTCCTTTCTCTTCGCCACCTTACACTCTTTTTTGTTAATAAAATTAAAAAAAAAAAAAAACGTGATATAACTTATAGCCAAAATTCTTAATAATCGTGCAATAATTCTAAAGCATAAATTGTGTTCAATACGCTATGTGTAAAAATTTCTTTGTATAAAGACTTAAGCAGTTGCGTCTCACACATTAACAATTACAATAGTTTTATATGTCTTTCTTCTTATGCAAGTTCTCAAACACCACGATTCATTGTTTTAGAAATCCTATCTATAGCAGTTCAATTCATCTTTGGCGAACAATTTTTTTTAGACCAAACATTACACTTTTTTTCTTCTTTTTTTCTGAAAAGAAGTTTTATGAGTAAAAAAAAAAAAAAAAAAATTTGCTGCAAAAAAAAAAAATCATTAAATATAATGATCACATAAATGATAATAAACCGCTTCAAAATTAATGCTGTTCAACACTGAATAAAACGTTTATAAAAAAAAGAAGAAAAAAAGGACATTATGATTTGGTGCACAGAGCTAATAAAATTGCTTTTTATATTATTATTGAAGCCGAACATCACACATTTGTTCTAAAAGAAGCTTTATGGTCCAAAAAAGGAAATTTTGTTATGAAAAAAATTATTATTAAATATAATCTTTATCACAAATGATAATGATCCGTTTCGAAATTATTACTACCCAAACTGAATCGAAGGGTCATAACAAAAAGAAGATTCTGATTAGATGTGGAGGGTTTCAGCTGTAAAAGAATTGCTTGTTTGTGCATTGTGCCTCCCCCCTCAATTGCCCCCTCAATTGCATTCTTTCTAAATAAACTTTATAAAGCAAAAAAAAAAAAAAAAATTAAAAAAAATGCTGCGCATTTTTTTAACGAATACTTAATAAATAATAACGAACAGCTTCTAAACTAATGCTATCCAAAATAAATTAAATGTTCATAGAAACAAAACTGACAAAATTGCTTGTATGTGCGTGATTATTACATCTTTAGGAGAATATCACACTAAAAGAAGCTTTATGGGACAAAAAAATTTGTTATGATAAAAAATATTATTAATAAATGTTTATATAAATGATAACGAACCGCTTTAAAATTAATGCAACCCAAACTGATTTAAACGTTCATAACAAAAAGGAGATTCTGATCAGCTCTAATCTTTATGTGTATTATTTTTTATAGAAGAACAACACACATTTGTTCTGAAAGAAGCTTTTTGGGAGCAGTTTTGTTATAGTAAAAAAAATATATATATTATTCAATATAATAAATAGTTATATGAATGATATGATATTTATATAATAAATGAGATTCTGATAAAGTGTGCAGGAATTGAACTGACAAAAATTGCTTTTTTGTTGTTGTTGTGTTACCACAATTCGACGTGGTGAAAATTTTAAAACTTGAATCACATTTTTGCAAATTGGGAAAAAAACATGTATGCTTTCAAAGTCTTGATGCGTTTATGCAAAAATTGATACATCAGTGGTTCCACAGTTTGGAAGTCCAAACTATATGGTAGCCGAATTCTTCCCAGAAACATTAGAGTATGTCATTGTCTAAACTCGCAAAAGCATTGGTAATAAGGATCTTTAGTTCATTCAGCATAGCTAACAGTAATATCATATACACAATGGTTTATGCAATTCCAAATAAGGAATTGAAATTAGAAGAACTGAAGACTTCACAGCCCACATATTAAGAACTAACAATAATTTTGACATTCGATGGTGTCTTTTGATAAAACAAGCTTTTTCCATCTGTTATTGTTTACAGTAAAAACAAATTCAGACAGCATTTTGTGATTAATTTTTAAAAATGAAAGCATAAAAATAAAAATATAGCATTTATTTCCTCACAAGATGTTGAAGAATGAATTAATGTGTTTACAGATTATTTTAAAACTCAGTTATTACTTTGTAATTGCTCTCCATCATAAAACCTACACCCAGAGCGTAAATTTTTTAATATTTAGCAAATTTGCACATATTTTAATGATCGATAGGCAAAAAGATATTAATATTAGATATTGATACAAATATATTAATGTACCAGATATTTTGTTCTATTTATAGATTTCTTTAATATCAGTTTCATACAGGCAACTTTATTTAAAAAAATTTCTGCTAGATAAAAAGATTTTTAAAGCATTAAATTTGATAAGAATAATGGTAAATTTCCAGTTCTGTAAAATTTTGAATTTTCACACAATTTTATATTTGTATTTCCTCATGTAAACTGAAAATCCTGTACAAACAGAAATTCTTTCATTTTCGTATATTAATCTGGGAAATGGGCATGAAATATCAAAAGATGTGTACATGAAATAAATACAATATATATATATATATGTATATATAATGAAATAAATACAAAAAAATAGTCATATTTATATACACAATATTGATAGATTTTTAGCTCAGATACAAAAGATCAAAAGTTGGGTATACTGAAATAAATATAGAAAATAGTATATAATATGTACATTTCTTATATAAAATATTGATATGTACTATTGATATGCACATATGTATATATATATATATATATTAGTAACTGTGAAAATCAGGAAATTTCAATAAAACTCAAGAATAGTTACAAAAATTCTAATGCTAATCGAAAACTTTTAAAAACTGAGTGTTCTGATCTCTGATAGTGCTTAGATTAAACTAATTATTAATTTGTGTGTATTCTGTCTCATAAATGATGGTAAACAATCCTTTTTTTTTAAATCATGTTTTTTTTATTATTATTATTATCTTAATAAAATCAGAAACAATTATTTCATTTTTCCCTGATTTTCTTTTTTATTTTGCAATTTTTAATTCACAGATTATAATTTTGCATGAAATAGCTACAGTCTTATCATTTATTTAGTTAGTAATGAGACATTAACCAGAGTGTAAATAATCATTATAAAAATTAACAGGGTATACCAAGATAACAAGGATATATAATTTTCTACATTAATTTCTTCTAGCTCGTACTTGCAATAAAATTTTGAATAATCCTGACTTAATTTAATGCCACTTTTATAAAAATTAACTTTTTATTATAATTATAGTAATAATTTGCTTAACTACACCCATTGAAGGGGTAAAGCAAGTCTAAAATGAAGCATTCAATCTAAATTTACTTTGAAATCCTTATATTATCTATTTCCATATGATCCATAAATAAAAACAAGTAAACTACACATACTAATGTGCAAAAACATTAATTATTAAACTGGATAGCAAACACATAAATGAAAAGATAAAAATCGGATAAAACATGCAGTCTAAATTAAAATAAAATTATTTATCAAATTTAAAATACTTCCCAATAAACTCAGGAACAAAAAACTTTAACTAGATTCATTCTTCATTTACTTAGTAAATATCACTTTTCTATGGGAATATATATATATCTTTTAATTTTATAAGAAACACAATAGCATATTGATCACTATTCCATACATTTTAGCATTTTATCTCTTAGATTCTTTTTTGGAACTTGTCTCTTAGAATAAAAATGTTGACGCCTGATAAAAGTTTATGCAGATTCAATTGTTGCTGGATGGCACAATCATTTCATTTGCTAGTATTTAGTTCTCTCTTCCACAGAATAAGTTGCAGTTCCAGTTAAGTTTTTAATAAGCTCAAAGTATAACTGATATTTCTATATATATATACCTACATAGATCTTATTTCTATAATGGTTTTAAAGGATGCATATTTTAGTACCCCAAGATGTAATTTTACAATTTATATCTCTTTGCCTTTATAGCCATTCACGACTCAGTTCTGATATTACATTTTAAAAAGCGATTCAGGTTTGACACCTCAAGATTGTCACATAGAATGCTAATATTTTTCAAGACACTTTTATCACTTAGTTATAATATCTTCCTTTTGTTAACCTCATTTGTAACATTAATTTATTTTTATTTTTCTACAATGTTTTTTCTATTTCTGATAACCCTTTCTTTAATGCTCAGAATATTTATTCATGAAATAGTCAAGTTTTGCATTTAAGTTATACCACATCATTTAACTGTAATTTATTTAATATATTATGAGATATCAATATATTAATATCTTTTCCTAAAATTGTGTAATGTATATACTTTAATTTAGGAAATATTTGATTGTTTCTTTTATAAACTGCAAATTGTTAAAAATGGTGAATCAGCTAATTCAAAATTTTACTTAGTCAAATATCATTATACTTAACACTCTAAAATTTGAATTGATATTTAAATTAGGATGAAATATATTGAAATAAATAGTATACCAATTACCCCATTATACTCAAATTAACTTGACTTTCTGAGTCAGTTTTAAAAATCAAGAATTATATTTTGTTTTATTGTTTATCTTATTTAAATTTAAAATATTTATCCCTTCATAACAATGCTGCTTTTCCTCCTATCTTAGTTTAAAGGCACTAAATTACTTCGATAATTTAATTATATTTTCTTTCAATAATTAAAAAAACATATTGCCTCTTTGATAATATGATTTAAAACTCAAGGATTCATATTATTATTATTATTTCATTATACTGAATTGTATTTCACTTTCTAACCTGTGAATGAAAGCTGTACAATTCTTTTTCATATGTATGCTGTATTTAGCATTCTCAAATTATAAAATACAAACAGGATTAAGAAACTGTTAGCATTACTGTGTCCTTTTCATTCTGCCTCTACTACTTTACAAGTGCATAATTTTACTCTTTCTCTTAAACCAGACAAGGAATATGCAAGGAAATCCGATAAATAAATAAAATATAAAAAAATTACTTTGTTAAGATATCTAAAAGATAGAAATAATATAGAATTTATTAGGAAATAAATAAAAATAATTTTGAATGTTTAACTCTTTGTATGTGAATACTTTACCTTGCATATATAAACACATACATTATTGCTAGTTTTAATTTACCTAGAACTTTAAGTCAATGCAGCTAGTATAACCAATATTCATGCTGCAAGCGAATGTATGTGAGAGGGTTGTTCATGAAAGAGCTTAAAAAAAGAATGTAATAGGTATTGTTTATAATGACATCTTTTGGAAGTAATACTAAAGCAAAACTCGAAATATAAACTTTTTTTCTTTCTTGCCAAAATAAAATTCTTCGCTTCAAGGGAAAAAAATTCTGAAAATCATTCTGAAAAAAAATTCAAAAACTTTAAAAATTTCATATATGTTCTCTTTTTTTTTTCCTTCCACAGTTTTAGAAGATGTACATCAAATTTTTAGCATTGGAAACATTTCCAATGCATAAAAGATTGCATTTTCACTGTATAAATATTAACTGTAGATCTCAAATATGTAATTTTAATTTTTTAAACCATAAATGTGAATATATCAACTGTAAAACATACTGAAAAATAAGGGGACTGGCATTAAAAATTTCTTTGATGGGCTTGCTACTTAAAGTCATCTGAAGCAAAATTTAGTGAGATTCTAAGTTATTTAATGTTAGAACATTAAAACTCACTTTGTATACAGAATAAATCATTTGAGTTTATGAGAGACAATATCATAGAAGAAAACGAAATCAATAACAAACAGAATATTTTTTTTAAATGTGTCAAAAACTTCTTATAATAATCTTCAAATAAACAATAAAAAGATAAAATATAAATAACAGAAAGATAAATAACTAATAATTAAATACTTTATTATAATGTTCATTGATTGCAAGATATTAAATTTTCAAGCTTCATTTTTTGTAATTGCATGTTTGGTTTATTTGATACATACTTAATTCAGATGTCAGAAACGGTAAAATAAATTGCGGAATGAAAAATTTACTATTTTAAAAATAACAGAGCATATAAATTCCTGAAAATTATGTTTTAGGAATATGTATGTATAAATATTTTACTTTGAATCTCATTCCCATTTTTACATTTATGATGTCAAAAGTTAAAATTAAAGAAAAACATTAAAACAAATAAATGTCCATATAGTAATAAAATTGAATCATTATTAATTTGATCGCCATAATTACGTGCTTAAAAAAGTTAGCTATTACTTATTAAAATCGAAACTTACCCATTTCTCTAATTTACTTTCATATTTATATAGTGCGACTTGACTAGCGTTATCTATAATTTCGATAATATCAGAATCGACCCTTTGCAGTGTTTTTAAGTTTATCTCAGTTTCAGTACAGGAAGCCATTTCAGTTAAGAATATTGATGATTAAAACATAAAATATGTCTATCCAATTCAGTTGCAATAAAAAAGTACATTAAAAAAAGTTTCGTTTCGAAATATATTTCTTTGAAACGAAATATCATAAACTTTTAAAAATCAACATTTAAGACCGAAACTACAACACTAGTATACAGACATTCTTGTTTTTGTTTTGAAATCCGGCTAGAACCCTGGAAATGTCAAGTGACGATTACGATTCCTATCAAATCGTTTGGGGTATTTTGTAGGATCAAAAAGAGAAAGAAATAAGATCTGTGTTTTCCGAATAATGTCTATTCTGAAATAAGATTTTAGGTTTAATCTCATGAACTGCAAAGCTGTTGCTTTTGTCTGAGTATATACATTACTTGTATGTACTCATTTTTCTCATCCCGATTATGAACAAACATATCTAAAATAATTTCGAAGCATTCAAAGAGAATCGTAATCAATGTTTACGGGATTGTGGAAAGGGCAATATAATGCATTCTCTACTCGAAGCTTCTTAAATGTGGGAATAAAAATCTGCCAGAAATGTGAATATTTTCTTGCAGCTTCGAAGGGTACAATAATCATAGTGTGAATATTTTTTCGTATTTGTAATTTAAGGAAAGTCAGTTTTACAGATATTTCTTATGGATGCTGAACGGATACAGGATCAATGAGAATCCGACTTTTGTGACAAATTTGGAGACGAATTTGGCAACAAAATCGAATATTCTGGAAACAGCAGAAATTTTTGTAATAGCTTCATTAGAATGCGAATTATGGTTATCTTTCAAGAATCTTTTTTGCCCTGTTACGAAAACTATAAACAGCCGGGAGAAAAAACTGAAGTCAGTCGTTTTCTGAGCAGCCAGTCAGTATTGAATAAGTCGATGAGTCGTGTGCAGAATTGGCACTTAGTAAATGAATCGGTAGAGAATTGTTGAGTTCCCTTTGAACATTTTGTGCTATTATGGTTGTACACAAATGATTTTCCACTTCTTTTGCTGTTCTTTTGTACGCTTCGGCTATATTTTGTTGTCTGTGTGCTCGTATGCTTTTGTAGAATAAAGCGTCATATCTGTTATTGAGCCTATTGAACTGTTAAACTTCACACCCATTATTTTGAACCATATGATTTTCAGATTTCTAGATAAAGCTTTTCGTATAAAACATGTTGGCCATACTTTCGACTACAACGTACCTCTTAAGGTAGGAGTTGTTTTATGGGCTGGTGATAGCTATTTTGTAGTCAGCCAAAATAGTCCTCTTATTATTCTTGCATTCAGTCATTCAAGATCTGAATGTTTTGTCAAGGGTGATGATGTGTCGTTACTGTTATTTTTTTAAGGAATAAATATTTATTGTTAATGTTGAATCATATTAAAATACTTTATTTTTGTATTCAAATTATCTCTAAAAAACTTCCAATAATTCATACTGAACTATTTTCATTCATCTTACTGACATGTGTTGCAATGATTCTCAACAATCCTAACATAGTTAGATCGTTATGTAAGTACAAAAGTTATCTTAAATTTTAAAATGTCCATGATAACCGCATTAATCGGATTTTAAAATGCAAGTCAATGATGTCCTGTCGTGTTAAAACCAACAACAAAAACAATAAAAAAAGAATTATAACAACGCTGCTTTTGAGTAAATTGCATATTAATATAATTTTATGCCTTTTATTCCTTATTTTCATTAAATTTCTCTTTATGTAATATTTGGTAGAAAGATATTTTCGTACCTTATCGTTGTCATTCATTTCATTTTTTTATATTAAATGAAAACATTTCTTCAAGAAATTGTAGATTTATGGGCTATCTTATTTTTTCAAGTAACATATCGTGGAATAATTGTACAAGATTCCACATTATACCTGTATTAGTTATAAGTTCTGCTTGCTTTGTTAGTGAAGATAACTGTTCGAAGGTCAAAATTAATAATATATACAATAAAGAATAACACATGAATGTGCATGCATGTTTTTACAATTTTTATAAGACATGCGATTATAGCCGAATCTCCAAAATTTGATATAAATACGCTTTGCTAAGTAGAAATGTGGAAATGTTTTTAATTTTAAATCATTAAAAAATGTATCAAAATTTTGACTTTTCCCGCTCTAATAGCTGGTAATATTTTAGCAGGAAGGTGATTTTTTTCACAATCATATTTAAAATTTCAAAAGTTATCTTTTCAATCATACTAATTCATTTGTAATGAAATTGTTAACTATTTTTAAATAATTTTAATGTTTTTTGCAACAATATTTTATTTCCGTAATGAAAATCAAATCGTTTTCATTTTTGTTACGATATTTCATCCTTGATTTCCAGAGTTTGTTGAAGGTAAAAGCATAAATATTTGACAATGCTATCATATTGAATAGGTCACGACGTAAAGCATACTTTAAAAAAGTTTTATTATTATTATTATTATTGTTATGAGGCAGTTGCAGAGACGCTTACTTTCAGAACCAAGCAATCATGAAAGATTGTAAATGTTTATTTAGATTCAATCATTTTTGGTTTTTCTTATAGTATAATTGGATGCAAAAAATATATTGTCTACTAATGTTATTTCTTTTATTAAAGTTTGCTGAAATTCTTTATTGGATCAGAGAAAGTTTTATCGAATAATATTGTGATATAATTCATAAGTTATGAAATACATTTTGTAATCCGCATAAAACTGTTTCTGTTCCAGAGTAGCCGATGAATGGCACAAATATCAAGGTATGCAAGGCCAAGCTCATCGTCTCTTACGTCATACAGGACTCGATGTAATTAAAAGAGATAAATAATATTCTTCTTGCAGCAACCGAAATGTTTCCCTTTAAAGTGAGTGAAATACAAAAATAAATGTCTCTCTATCTGAAACTAGGAAAATTTTAACAGCAAAGAATAGCATTTGGATCATTTCAAAGCAAAGAAACCTTGAAAGAAAACTTACTGCTTTTACCAAGAGTACTAATATTTCAAAATCACATTATTCTATTACTGTACTTGGCCAAACAGGACTAAGTAAATTCCAACCTTAATTTATTTTATTCCCTCACCAGAGGCAATGGCACTAGCATTTGTCCGTGCACAGTGATTCTTTATCCCTCTTTTGCCGTCAACGAGAAATTAAGAATTCCGTCGTCAAACATTTCCATCAAATAAAGAATTCATTTCAAAGAATCAAATAATTTTAACCCTTTCTTTAAAGTACATAATAAAGAAATAAACGAATATTTCCAAATTTGAAGTACCGGGTACCAACAGTTAAATCGGTAGATTGTCGGACATCTGATTCGTTTCTCCTTTTCCGAACCTGCAATTTAATTCTTATTTCACAACATAGCCGACATGGCGAGAAGTGAATCAGGAGTCATATTTTGCCAAATGTTTTTCGTCGGTAAGCTAAGAAACTAACATGATGGATCAAAATTTGAACGAGTTATTGCTTATATCGATTGTTTTGATCGTTTGTCCACGGAACTGCTAGGTAAAAGGAGTAACAGTTTTATACAAACTGGAATTATAAAATAATACAGCGAATGTATAGGCAACTTTCCACTTGCTTCTTCTGATTCAAATTTTTCTGAACACTTAGAAAATAAGTATCATTTTTCTAATTCAATCTTTTCTTTTTTTATAATAATAAATTTGCAAGATTTATTATTACAAAAAAGATTTATTTATTTATTACATTTTACTTTTTTGTGATAATTTCTCTTCAGGTTAATAGCTAACGTCAACCTATGAAATAACATAGACAGCTGCTGTCGAGCATCTTTTGCAATGCAGGCTTGGAAAATTTTTTTTGTTGTTTTCAAATGTTATTAATCCACCATGAACCAAAATATCCAATGTGTACATAAAATATCCAATTAGAAACCAGATTTACTTAAATGTAAAATATCTGTTTTTTAATTTAAGCCATTAAGTTACAATTATTACACTAATAAAATATTACCGATTGAAGTTTGACGACAAAAAGGGAATATATAATAATAATATAATAGGTTACTTCTCCCAATTTAGAAATTTTTTTCAAGAATGTTTTAAACTTAATGTAGGAATTCATAAAAAAAATATTCAGATATTGTATTCAATACCATAAATATGAAATCAGAATGTAATTTTTCCCCTTCTACCAATTACTTCACGACAATATATTATTCTTCCAAATACTTACAATTATGATTAATTAAATAAGATATTGAAGAATCTTATCAACCGCAGAACTTTTAAAACAAAGGAAAAAATAATTATGTTTAAGAACTCTCATGGTCGCAAAAGCTTTAAAAGTTTCTTGAAAATACCCCTCCCACCCCCCAAGTTTTAAAAAAATGAGGAAAGGTGCGTGCATTCGAATTCAAGAACTTTCTTGTTTCTGAATAAATTCATTCCAGAATGATTATTTCTTAGATTCATATTTCCCAGTGAAAAATTTGGAGTTTACACGACTATTTGGAAATAACACGACTTCTATGTAATACAAAGACCATAACATAAAACGCTAAATATTTTTCTAAAAAGAAATACATAGATTCTTCTGACTTTTAAAATTTTCAACAAAAATGCGTTTAGTAAAGCAACTAGTGTGCTAAGTAGACAAGCAGGCAATAATTCCTATTGCTGCTCAGAGAGTTCTAACTTTTCAATTCAGCAAATGGTAAAAAGAAGTTAATATGGCGAAGTGTTTAAAGCAGATTCAGAGTTTCACAGACGCATATAATCATTCTTTTTCGGTCAAAAGGGAGGGTATTGAATGGTTACTCTAATTGTAGTTTATAATACTCAAAATATTCCTTATTTCTTCGACTGTTTTCTTGGAGGGGGGTGGGTGGTCATTCACTATTTTTATCATCATTCTATCTATATCTTCTTGTACATGATCAAAGTTTTAATAGATTAAAATTTGTCGATATTTGATATGTTCCAACAAATAAAGTGTTGAAAATTGGTCTTAAAAAGAAAAGCAATTCTGGCAATCTGACATTTCAATGGAAATGTGACTAGAAATGCAAACATTTTCAGGAATAATGGGATATTCTCGCTTTTCTCATTAAATGAGTTGGGGATTTACCCAGCATCCACAAATTCCATGCAAGTTAATATTACACCTGCCCCTCAATAACATTATAGCACAGATTTCGAAGTGTGCAACATAAGGAAGTTTCCCAGAAGCTTACTTACCAGTCGAAAAGTTTTATCATATTCGGAGTATTAGACAAAACAAAATAAAATATTCTGCCTTCATCATGGCCAATACTATATAAACATATGCAGCAGGCCTTCATTCCATCTTCAGGGCCCATCGAAGATGACCACGGCAACAGAACGAAAGACATGTCCTTTAAAGTCTGTCACTACCGGGGATAAGCCCCTATCGGGGCTAGGTGCCCCTTCAACCCAACCCACATGTCAAGTTTGGTTTGGTTTAGTTATATTAACGTCCCGTTTGAAGCAACACTAGGGCTATTTTGGGACGGACCTCGTAATTTTGAACCACGGTCAGATGACGAGGACGACACCTGAGCTGGCACCCCCTCTCCACACCACACCACACCAGCGGAAGGACGTTTGGTCAGGACAGATTTAACGCGCAACAGACCCCCTTGCACGACAGTTCTTCGGTGGAATCGGGTTTCGAAGCCGAGACCGTACCACCAGGCCACCGCGGTCGTCAACCCACATGTCAAAGTACACTGCCTTTGTTGTTTCAAAACAATTTCAAATACGATTTTTGTTGTCTCTTTCTATTTATGTTTTTTTAATAAATAACCTTTCCACTGATATTTACAAAAACGGCGTTTCAAATATTATAAAAGGTAACCATTTAGAAAAAAAGGATATGAGATACGATGCAGTTTTCTCTTTTTTCATAGCAAAACATTTTTGCTATTTGTAATTATTATATATTTTCAGATAAAAATTTTTAAAAAAAAACCACGAGAATTTTTGTTTTTTATTTTCTTTCACACGGTGCATTGTTTAATATAAAATGCTACTTACTTAAAGAGATTTTGTTAATTTTTTGAAAATTATGCATTATATTAGTGGAATGATTTATAAAATTTTTGAAGCATTTTAAGAATGATTCGATTTAATTCTTTCAAACCGAAACTAGCAGTAGATTGCGAATAGTTTTAAATCAGCTTGTACTAAAGTGTTGTCTTTCTTTTAAATTTTATCTTTTTTAAAAATTTGTACTGTATGCAGTTTCTTGTTATTAAATGTATAAAAAAAGAATGTGTTCAACTTTCAAAAATTTCAAATTTTTGTTATATTTAAATCCGAAAGTGCTCCTTTTGTTCATGTGGTATGAAATATTTGAATAACGAAAGCTTACATCAACATCATAACTTGGCAGAATAATTAAATATTAATTGGAAGACGGGGGATTATAATAAAATGTAATATTCATAGTCAAACGTAATAATATTAAGTAAGCGATATGGATAAAAAGTTCTTCAATTTTGAAGTTTTGAAATTCTAATTGAAACTATAATTACATTTTGAAAGTTAATTTTAATACTGCAATCTATTTTTGCAAACTAAATATATTTTTTTTAAATTGTTCCTTTTTAACTCAGGCCAAAATTAAGGAAAAACTATTCTTAAAAAAATTGAAATGTTTAAAAGTTTTGCATCAATTTTAAATTATATGAATACTTGTCAGTGTTGTTCCATATGATTATTACTTTTTAAAGAACTTCTAGTGCATTTAATTTGAAGAATTGTAAAATGCAAATTTTTAGTTTAAGATTTGCATTTAGAATTTTATCAGTATTCTATTAAAAATAATTTCATTAAAAATTTATTCTAATACTCTTATTTTTATTGAGAAACAGTAATTTTATTTTAAACAAAAATTCATTTATTTCACCAAAAATAACAGCAATATGTGTAATGGAGATTTTTATGAACAATCTAAATTTGATCCGATTTAATTTATTTCACATAGCGTCCATTTAACTATAAAGGTTTAATTCAGGTAGCGTAATATTTTGTTCAATAGTCAAGTTTGTGTTGTTGTTCACGAATCTTTAATTAAAATTTATGGATACCTGAGTCATCATATTCAAACATCAAATGATCGTATTATTATGCATATAAGATACAATTAAATCATTCATGGGTCTTACTATTTCATGTAATAATTACAAAAAATCCAAATATTTCATATATTTTCCATTAGAAAAAGTTTAGAACAATCAGTAGGATTATACACTTTCTAAATATAACTATCATCAAACTAAATGTAACAGAAAATACATTGGAATCCATAAATCAAGGGCAATTTGTATTTCAACAAAGAAGGAAAATATTCTAAATAGATTTTAAAATAACGTAAAGGTTATAATTGTAAAATATGAACAACTTTAGAACAAAAATATGGCGAAAAATAATAGATTTGCAGAACTAAGCAAAAGCTACAGAGTACAAAATAAAAAAACCTAAGTTTTGCATGCTTTCTAGAGAACTATTCATTTTCTTAAGCTTCAAACTATAGCTTGCAGAGCATCTTAAATTCTTAAAACTAAAATAATACTCCAAGCAATTTAGAATTCCATCGGCTTGTTTATTCTTTCAACATAGCGTATCTTACAAGCATTACCAGATTTCAGAAGGTTTACAATTGATCATCAACTGTTATACAAAAAATAAACGAAATAATATTAACAAAATATGTTTATCAAAGAAAAAAATCGTTTACTTTTACTTTTTAATAATATTTTAACAAAATAAAAATAGTAGCAGTTGTAAAATGTCTGATAAGGAATCGTCTGATAAATGTCTATTAACAGATTTATATTATACTAGCCGCCTTTGGCGACCAGCCGGTTTGCCAGTATTACCGCTCGCTACAATTTTCAATTAAATATTTTAAGTAACTGGTCTCTTAATAGATTCTCAAACAAAACATTTTTAATCTTCTAATTTTGATAGTCATACCAAACTTATACTGTTGTTTAGATCGTTTCGTTCAATTTATTATATATATATTTTGCTAATTTGTTGTCATTTCCGGTAAAACTTCAACTGTAATTTAAAGTGAAAATGATGAAATTGCAATTAATATAAAGATATTTTTTAATAAAACCAAGCGTTTTATTTTATTTATCATCTTTATTGTTATTTATTTATTATTATTATTATTATTGAATATGAATATTGCAAACAGAATCGCTCGGTATTTAAGTATTATGTGAACTACAAAATATTTTTCATAATTTATGTAATATCTCAAAGAATAATTCAACAAAAATTTCTCAGATTCAACATAAAATTCAGTTTTTAGTTTTGCTTTCAAAAGGATTGAAATGAAATCAATAATAATATTTTGTTCCGGCCTATAAATATATTCCAAAAATTATGAAGCCTAAATTTAATGCAGTAAGGTAACATATTCTGAGAAATATTCTGGACACAGCAAATTTTAAATAAATGAATGAATGTTTCTATTTTCCACGATCAACTAAGACTTATTTATGAAGTTTTGAATGTTAAAAATTTAGAAAAACTCAAATTTTCATAATCTTAGGCCAATTAATCTTGAGAAACCTGCGCGCTGATTTTCTTTGAAACTATCGATGAAAAATCTAAAATTATCCTTTTTTTATTGAATAGTGATATTCAAATTTTCATAAATCAGTCAATTTAAGTGATTTATTTAGTTGACTGGAAATTAACTCTTTTTATTTAAAATATTAGTTTTTTAAGAACATTTTGTTAATCGTGATTTCCACAGCAGAAGCTTTATGTAAAATCAAAAATTCGTTATTTATTAGAGCATTTATTGAATCAAGTTACATAAAATATAATCATTTTCCATTTAGACCATTTTAGCATATCTGTGTCTTACTAAAAGTTTACAAATTAGCTGTGTGGCCCTGATTTGAATGGATATCCTGTTCATATTAAACAAAGCTTGCCATAAGATAAAACTGATTTATTGGATTAATAATACAGAGAATGTAAAAGATCATAAAATAATTTTCCTTGAATTTATTTTTTAGAAAAAATAATATTTCTTATTTGTTTCATTTCCTACAGACACGTGCCGAAAATTATATTTTTGCAGATTTCATTTCCAAAAAGATTTAATTTATTTTTAATTGGAGCTTTAATCAATGTGATGGCAACACTTTGAAAAAAGCTAATTTTTTTCCCATGAATGCGAAACGTGCTCATGCAGCTTAAATTTTATTTTTATTTTGTACGAAAAAAATAGTTGAAAAATATAGTTAAAATATTTATTTAAAAATTCATTAAAAATAGAAATTTAATTTTAAGGTTAAAACATTGGTATCATTTAAAAGATAAATTCTTGATCTTTAACTTGATGCAAAAATTTCTTTTGTGCTGTAATATTTTCGGAAATTATAGGAGAAACACGCCAAAATTTCGCTTAATTTTTAAATAAATAAAATTATAATTAAAAATTCGAAAAATTAACCCCCAGGTGCACATTCCCGATCTCCAAGGTATATACGTGCCAAATTTGGTAGCTGTAGGTCAAACGGTCTGGCCTGTAGAGCGCCAACACACACACACACACACACACACATTGAGTTTTATTATAAGTATAGATTTGCGGAACACTAAGTATTTTTTTGGCTATTCAGGGAATATGAAAAAAAATTGTAAAAATTCGGTATTTTCTTTTACCTTTCATTCTCCTTTATTCATTCATTTTTTTTCTCCTTTTCGTCTCTCTCATTATAATGCATACATAATACGAGTGGCGCATACTCTTGACCCGACAATCTTTCCACATTTAAAGTAAATTCCTTGCATCTTTTGTTGCTAAAGTAAATCAGCTCTTTTTGTTGCGCGATGCAAAATTGCGCTGTGTTATGCTTCTTCCAAGCATACTTGCATAGATATTCCATAAGATTAAAATTAAATTGGGACATAGACCACTCCATTAAATATAATCTCCTACTTTTAATAAGATCTCAACATAACGCACAAGATGGAAGCGAGACTTATTGTTCATTAAAAGGGAATAATTTTCCTAAGCACAGCAAAATTTGTGTACAAACTCTGTAAAATCCTAACAATAAGTATGCGCATACACAACGATACATTTCTAAGAAGAAAAGGTGTGTACACATACCCATTCAATTTAATGTCTGTAGATCTAAATCACACGACTAGGAAAGACTGTATTCATGTGCAATAATACATTCCCAATAGCAGAATAGTTCAGTTGACTTGTTCACCGCTCAATTCATAAACCTTCTTTTTTATAAGAAATATTCAATGGAAAATTACATGTACATATTTTCCCTTGGTGGGAAACTACATGGTTTAATCCCTTGGCCTTGGATGTGATATTCAGGTGCCCGCATTTGTTTGACTAATCTGATAGTTTCTCATAGACGCAATATCCATATAATGATTCTTCATAAGATATAGTTTTCCATATAACGATTCTCAACCGCTGAAATTTTTCTTGATGGATCAGAACTGTAATATCTTAAGCCGTTTCAATGTCATAAAATCTGTTTCACAACCTTAGTGTCCCACTTTTTAGTGATTCCAAGTTCATAAATAATATCTCAAATATCTGTGGCGGATTGAGATGAGTGAGGATAGAACCTGGGACCTTGTGGTTCGCAGTCCAGTAACATGACACAATATAAAAACAATTTTTCGGGTAACTTAGTTGTTAACTGGCTTATAAGCTTTCACCACAAGTCCTGTGATTTTAGAGTATGCTCACGGATAAAAATGTCTACATGTATTCTTTGATTCATATAATTTGAGGCATAATAAATATATACCAAGAGAAAAAAAACCTCATAAATCTTGTGCATAACGCTTATACAATCACTTTTATGACAATGCCCTGCTTCACCTATTGTCTTCTAACTGTATGATGTATTGCGTTTCAAATATTTGCATATTCTTTTATCAGTGAAACTATAAGCCATACTTGGCTATTATGCCTTTCTTTGCTCATTCACAATTTAATTTTATTCTTGAAAATTAACATGTGTATGGATAAAAGTATAAAATAGTTAAGGAAATTATCTACTATACTGTTACAGTTCACAATTTCTGTATTTAGAATCTGCGTCTCGAATATATGAATGTGTATTATTGGACATTCTTTAAAAAGAAAGTAAGAAAGAAGCTCTCTACTTTCTAGTTCTTTATTTCTATTAATTCGGGGTTCTAAAGAACTTGTCTCATGAGTTATCGTTATACATGATACGCATGCTCGTCGGCACGAAATATTCTAAAATGAATGGAACGTCTTCTAGCGCCCTCTGGAAACCAATGCCACCTAGTGGCCAGTTACTTAATGCTGTCGAAAACCTAAAGCATTCTTATAAATTCTCCACTGATTCGAGTTAATATGTAAAATTCCTGATGATTTTTCCTTAAATTTTGAATTACTAAATATTTATTGGTAAAATTTATTTTCTTGCTTGTTGCTTTTGTTGAAATTTTTTAATTGTCAATCGGTAAATCTGTTTATCTGTACCATTAGATTGCCAATGAGATATACTAAATCGAAGTTATTTCATTTGTTGTGCGTACATTCTATGCTGACATTAAAATCAAACGTTATCTTGAAACAATAATAATTTTTTTTCCCACATCGTTCAATATTTTTACCATCAGCCATCATTCCATACTATGTAACTTAAAATTAACTTGAAATGTGATTTTCATAGAAATTCTTTATGCAGTCATTTTTAAAGAAATATTAATTCACTAAATATAGAAAATTCTAATTATTAAATGCTGGAAGAAGAGGGAAAGTTTCTGGTATTGACTGACACGTTACAACTGTTTTAACAACTTGGCAATCGCTTTTCGAAATTTATAGTGAATTCGCTGCTAAATTTCAATAGTGGCGCATTTTTCTGCGATTATAATTTATGTTTCCCGAAATTTCAATTAATGATATAATTGATGAAATCTGTTTATGGACTTAGTATGTCTTGATAACTGACCAAAGCTAACCTGATGAGTTAAAAACATTAAGATTAAAATTTATTCATTTCATTCAGATGTCGAGGCCTTTTGAACATAATCGAGATATTGAATGCGCCTGATCAGAACACATAGAAAACCCCCATGTATGAGTTATACTATATAAACAATAAATTTGCTCTGGTAAATGTAATTAGCAGAGAGTTATAGATAATTTGTAGAATCATTACACTCATTGTTAGAGAAGTACAGTTCATTCAAGTTCGTACTTTAAAATCTTGCATTAATTTGTGACATGTTAATACTCTTGGCAATCAATTTAATTGAAAAACCTTGTTTCAGTTAAGTACTAATTAGCTATATCAGATTTTTAAATTCCTGGAGCCACATTCCACTTGATAATCGCGTTGTTACATTGGATTCAATACATTTCTATAGCTATGGATTGACACTTCCATAAATTGATTCAAAACTGATAGATTAAAAGTGCTTATATGTCATGTATTCTTATATCTTTTTCTCTAATTAACATACATTTATCAAAAGATTTATTCTATAACAAAAAAAAAATTAAAAAAATTTGATAAATAATGATAAAACTTAAATAACATTAAACACAATATGCTAGAGAACTTGCCGGGAAGCTAAATGAAAATAATATTGCACACAGCTTAGTATGAAATACGTAATTAAACTAATTTCAATTAAATAATCTGCCCCATATAAGCATTTTAAAAGTTTTATTTCTGTTAAAAATATATGATGTATCTATTTTAGCATTTTCTATAATTGTGTAAACAAATAATTGTATTTAATAACTTTAGATAAGATTATTTTAAACATTTATTTCGTTTTTTTGTAGTATTTTTTATATACTAGTTAAAAACAGGTATTGAAAATTAAATAATTTTAAAATTATTCGATAAAAATTTTAGAAAAACTGCTGATGAATAATATGAATAAATAATAACTCGGTTTCACTTTTTTCTTCTATCTTTTTTCCTCACTTTCTTCCCTGATTTAAAAGTTTGAATCTTATCAATTAGAAACAGTGTTCAAAATGTCATGCAATGTCAATACCAGTTTTTAAATTAAATTTTCACCTTAAGTTTATTGAATTATAAAAACTAATTTTACTTAATTTTTTTACTCTGATGAATATATGCTAAATCGTAAGGGTGTTTGTTGTATCGTTAGATTTAGAATACCTTGTATTTCGAATCCTTCTTTGGCAATGGGTTGCAATTTTGTTGTAGTTTAACCGCTCTCATGAAATATTCTGTAGTGATTGATAAAAACTTATTATTATTTAACATTCAGGTTTGTTTATGAGAGCAGCAATCAAATGATTTTATCAGTGTTACAAAAATTAAAGAATTGTGTTTCCAAATTTCAAGAAGTGTTTAAGAATTACCACTATATTCTAGTTTGTGTAATACAATTTAATATATTCAATTATTATTATGTGAAAAACGCAAATATATGAAAGAATATTAAATAAATTCCTAATTTTCGGAATTTCAAATACCAACAAAAATTAACAAAGTAAATATTAACTATTTTCTTTGATAGTTATCGATTTTATTTCTCTAATCATTTAATTCTGAAATAACACTTTTATTAAACTAAATATACAGGCTATCGAAAATATCCTATCATATGAGCCATATTGACAGAAAATATCCATTTTAACATCTTTGAATAACTCTATTAATTTTTTTAAAAAAGAACACGTCTGTTATTTTTACGGTCAAAACAGGCTCAGAGAAGGAGAAACAGAGAGAGGTTACTCTGAGATGCTAATGGTAAATAATTTAACAAAGCATTCAACATAGACTAAGGAGTCATCATTCTTGAAGATTCTTGGGATATCATTATCTGACTTGTCGGTTCTTCGTATTAGACTGCGTTTTGTTTTTCTCTGACTGTGAAATTTGTACCTGCTACTGTTTTCGTTATCATTTTTTTTTATTATTATTTTCTGTTGTCATCAATTATTTTACCAAATTTCATGCTATTTGGGTGTTCAAATGAACTATAAATGGTTTCATTTTTTAATAATGATAATATTTCTTAATGATATCCCGCTTTACATATGTATAAATGTTGACCATGTGAAAAGCAGAAAAAAAAATGTCTTTATTAGAAATCAAAAGAAATTGCCATGAGTATTGTATCACAGGTCCCATCGCTTAAGTAGCAAGTCTATGCTTTTGTTGTAGAAAGATGATGGTTGATTTTTTGTGGAAGTTCTGCACAGTTAGCTTCACTTCGTCATCCGAATAGAAAGTGACCCCTTCAATGGCCCCTTAAGTGGCCCATAGATGTGGAAATCACAGGGTGACAAACCAAGGCCTTATCTTCTGAGTTTCACGGGAGATGTGTGGATGGGCATTGTCATGGTGAAGGATCACTTCTTGTGAGAGAAGTGGGCAATTGCTTTTAATTGCATTCCGTAGTTTCATCAGAGTACTGCAGTATTGTGTTAGCGGTCAATGGCAGTCGAATTAGAAACCGTTTTATCTCTCACTGTTTCGGTCTGGACGCATCCGCGTGTACCACGACTTTACTTTCTTCCAGTTTCCTCTACCACGAACAGCTTTCACTACTGAACGCCGTATGCAGTGCATACCTCCTACCAATGTTCCTTGTTCGGTGATGCTGCTATAGCTGCAATTATTCTGACGCCAATCCAATCGCAAGTGTCTACTTTTCATTTCGGCAATCCTTATATTATTTTTCATTACATGTCTAATTTTTATTCCATTTATTTTTGTTTACATAATGAATCTGCTTGTCAGGTTTTAGCAGGAGCTTTCTAATAAACAAAGTTCATATGAATCGAATTATTTATTCGAGGGGATCATTTTATTCCTTGCTTATCAACTGTTATTTTCTGATTTAATTCATTGATGACAATGCAAGGAATCATTTCCCATGAGTTTCTCCCTCTCTTTTTTTTCTGGCCATTTCTGACTTCAAAAATATTAATTAAAAAAAAAAGGTTTTGTCAAGAATTAGACAATATATGATGTTTACAAGTTTATATAGCAATGGGAGAATTAGAGAATGATCGGTTCTTTAAAGAATTGAAAAACTTTCGGAATATTGTTTTCACAAAGCAGAGTGAATTAAAACTGGTTATTGATAAATGTAAGAAATAACTTTAACTTTAGGTGATTGTCATGGAAACGTATTTTACTCATTCAATTTTTTCCCTTTCCTCGAAAACTTCGAAAAAACATTGCCACTTTATTAGAGAAATAACTTTTAATATATAAAATTCAAACGAATTTTGTCTTTAATTTCGACATCAAACCAGTTCTCTTACTTAAGCTAGAAATTAAATTTTCTGGCGTCGTTTAGCAATGAAAGATTTAGGATATAGAAGCGAATCATAATTGTACGATATATAAAATGTAAGTTTGATGATTGTCATAAATCTTATATTCAACACCACTATGGGAATAATGAATCATTGAATAAACATTAAACAACATAAGAAACATTTTTTATATATATATAAATGAGGTCAGTTCACTTGACAGGAACCAAACGACCCACTCACAACATTTCTGCGCCATTCCTGATGATGTGTACGTAACGACTGTTTATAATTTTCCGGTTGCCAGATTAATCTAAAGAACATGAGTAATATAAGTCGTACAAGGCATTTCCTACAAAAAACAGGGGCCGCGGTGGCCTGGTGGTAAGGTCTCGGCTTTGGAACCTGAGGGTTTCAGGTTAAAGACTCGATTCCACCGAAGAATCGTCGTGTAAGGAGGTCTGTTGCACGTTAAATCCGTCCTGACCAAACGCCCTCCCGCTGGTGTGGTGTGGAGAGGGGGGTGCCAGTTCAGGTGCCGTCCTCGTCATCTGACCGCGGTTCAAAATTACGAGATCCTTCCCAAAATAGCCCTGGTGTTGCTTCAAACAGGACGTTAATAAAACTAAAACCTACAGAGAACAACATGATATTTGCGCTTATTTATTTCTTTCATTAATTCTAAATTTTAAGGTCAGAAATAGATTTCTATTTGATAAAATTTAAGGTTGATGATAGGTTTAATAGTTATATGAAAAAGAACAGGTTATAAATTTGTTTTTTTAAATGATAGAAATTTTAACTGGTTAAGAGGTTTTTTTTATTTATGAAAAAATAATAATTTGAAGGAAAAAAAATTTCCAAATATTACCTATTACGACATTTTTTTTAATTATGTAAAATCAGGATATGAAAGTGAGGAAGGCATAGTATCGTAGGGATAAAATTTAGCATTTTGCAGATTTAGTAAAGATTTATTTAACACAATGTATTAACAATGATATTGTCCTCAGTTTTAAAGATAGAGCCATTCTGTACATTAATTTAAAATAAATATTTTATGCATTGCACACTATAAAATGCAACTTTTCAATTCAAGTTTATACTTTTCGATAAAATTACCAGTTGTTTAATTGCATATTTAGAGTTGTAAAATAATAAAATGGAGCTGTTATTGGATTTTCAGTAAGAAATATGATAGTTAAAGTAAAATTCCCTTAGAACCATTTAAAAATATTAACATTGTAAAACACTTTTGTATATATATTTATGAATAATTAAGTAAAATGAGATAATTATTAAAATTTAGTTAATTTTCCTGCGGAGTTAATGATAGGCAAAAACATGATTGAATGTTTAATAGATAAATTTGAATTCTATTATAACATTTTTAATTATTATAGATACTATGCCAAAATGAATTAAAATTAATAAAATTTAGACGAAAAATTATATAATTTAAAAAGAAAATTTTTTAGGAAGCAGATTTACTTTAATTTTCTGAAAGATATCAATTCCCGTAACCAAGTCATGGCAATTGCACATCTGAAGATGGTTAAATCTCTACTCTCGATTAAACTTTCTATATGTAGCCTATTTTCTGTTTCTCTTACATCTTTTTTATATTCTGACTGATTGTATTCTTTGGTGACACGGCGAATCATCACAAGAACTTTTCTAATAACATTTTGCAGCCCCATTATTTATGAAGCCCTAGATTCAATGTATCAGTAAAAACATGCAAGAGGCAGTCTGAAATTCTTACACTAACATGTTTACATTTGACTATTACAATTAGGTAATAAGAGCGATTTCTACGCCACCTACATTAACATTTTATATATATATAGATTGTATCAGAATGAGATTGTCATTTTAAAATACATCTCCATAAATATGAAGTGAAAACTCATCATTTTATTTTCAAAAAGGAAAATAAATTTTTAAAAGGTTACAAAGTTTCCATTTATTTAAATCATCTTTGATAAAAGCGTTTTGAAACATATTAATCTTATTGAAGAATCTTGCACAATTATAAATCAACAATCTTATTTTGCAGAGATCATCGGGGTTTTTTTCCAGCTCACTTATTTATTTTTCAATATTAAATAAATCGAAACAAAAAAATATATATTATGAAGCAATAAATATTCCACTTAATATTTATCGGAATATTTTATTCCAGCAATAAATATTCCATACAATACGGTGTTACTTTAGTTATATGTGAAATGCCAGGATTTGAAGTGGGAATGGGGAAGTCTACGAAAGGGGCGCTGCGATCTCTTGTCAAATTCTTGAGTAAACCCGGTATTACAAAGGAACTAACTAAGGTTTCTAACTGAGATCTTCGCACTAAAAGTGTTTTCGTAAAGTTTAGTTTCAGAATGCTTAAAATCATATTAAATTTGTTGAATGTAATTTTAAGTTAAGCTTGGCAAGATTTGATAATCAGTTGAAAATATAGAGTAAATCACAAAGATGATTTTAGAAGTGACCAAGTTGTTTCAATGCATGAAACTACATTTTTCAACTAATTGCAATTTTACTTTGAAGAAAATCGATTATAAAGATATTTTAGATTTTAATTAACCTTCTTTCGGGTGTATACTTTACTTCGATTCGCGGTTTGATCGATTGTTACACTCAGTTGTCTAATAGTTGCTTTGGAGAAAAACCCACACCATTGTCACGTCTGAAATACAGCATTATTTATCATGTTTATGGAATTATTGAATGATTTCCACCATAGAACGCACTATTTTGCGACTCATAAAAATCATGTAGGGCATTTTCCCGCCCTTGTAAGATTTTTTTAGCATTATATATTTTTTTAAGAAAATGAATCTTTAATTCATGATGTGGAATTTCTGTTATCAAAATTTCCTGTAATCATGGCTCATATGAAAGATTCCGAGAGGGGATATTTTCGATAGCCTGTATATTTTGTTTTAAAAAGTGTTATTTCAGAATTAAATGGTTAGAGAAATAAAATCGATAACTATCAAAGAAATGAGTTAATATTTAACTTGTTAATTTTTGTTGGTATTTGAAGTTCTAAAGATTAGGAATTTATTTAATTTTCTCTCATATGTTTGCGTTTTATTATTGGCTTTGTTTCGGCGCTTAGTTTAGATTAGTTTCCTTTTCTAATGATGATGGGACAACTGTGTCGGTGAAACGTAATATTAAATGATTTGCCATTAATATCTAGGAGAGTGAAACCTCTGTTTCTACTTGTCTGCACTTTGAATTTTATAAATATCATTAAAATTATTATTTTAATGATATTATAGTTTAATTTCTAAACCAGCAGAAGTTTAAAGGAAAGAGACAATTTACTGGGTAAGTAGAGATCGCACATTTCCGATTAAGTGGGGAAGATTCTTAGCAACAGAAAATTACGTTGTTATTGGTTGCGATATTGGAAGAATTTGTAGGTTTGTCATATTCATTTGTAGATTTAGCATTATTGTTTTTATTTTGAGGTCATTGTGGATTAAAATATCTCTGATATTCCATGAAGCATTCTCATTATGCGTACAATTTTATTTCGGAAAATTATAAGTTTATTCTTTAGTTTCGACAGTAAGTCTGCACATTTGTATAGCTTAAGTTTGTATCCTCCTAAGAACTTGTAAATTTAGAAATTTACCATTTAGTGAAAGGGCAGAGGTCCATTCAGTAAAATTATTATTCGACAAACATGACAAAAAATTTCTTTAGGATGTCTTTTTATATTAGCCTAGGTCCATAACTTCCTTGTCCTAGTTGGGGTTCCAGTCAAAAATTTGAAAGACCTTGAGTAGATTGGTTGAATTCGATTTTCAACATAATAGTATGGGTTTTGTTGTTTATCACTGCAACTTTTCAGAGGATACAGCTTTTTTCAATAAATGAAAGGCCACATTTTTAAATGTAGATGATGAAATTCACAATTATGAAGCTAAAATGGCTGTATAGTCAGCACAAAAACAACTAATTACAATTTCACTTTGGGGGAAGTCGGTGTTAAAGAAACTACTGATTTTTTCTAGTCCCATGTGTTGTGCCGTTGCTAATTACTTTGATTTCAGAGAAAGAGTTAAACTGAATTAGTCTCTAAAGTCTCTAGTTTTAAGAAAAGGTATGATGACTTTAATTAGATAGATAGGAAGTTGTTAATTATTCGAATGAAAAGGAAAGTATTGCGCCACATACAATCAAAAACTTTTGAACTCTCAAAGGATTAAGACAAAAATGGTTGATGGGACTGTAGAAGAATTTATTAATTTTTCTATCGACTTTTATGTTATCACTATTATTGTAGGGTTCGCTAAAAGGAGTTTCCCAAAGTTTATTTGCATACATTAGCCTTCTCAAGCGGTGCATGTTTCAATTCGTCAGTGCCAGTATTTGTAGATAAACATATGTTGGTAAGTTTTTCTGTACATTTCATTGACAATTTTTTTCTCAGGGCATAAACAAACTGAGAAAATCTCTGCAGGAATTTTGATCGAAGTTCTATGTCAGTCTGATGACAGTTAAAGCAATGCTTATATAAAGAATAGAAGGCATTTAGCCTATTTTCTTATGTTTAATTTTCTGTTATTTTATTCATGAATACTTGGAGACAATTATCAGGACGACCTTTTAGAATGAGTCTTGATACGAAATTAAACTTTCATTGACTATGTTAGTAACCCAAAGTAGTTGATGGATGCAACGAGGCAAATTCCCAGTTAGAACAGTATTAGATTATAAACACTAGTAATTTATTTTTATGAAGTGAACTTTTTCGTTCCACTTGCTAAGTTGTTTGGAAAGTTAACTAGTTTAAATTTCCAGGAAGTTATGAGTTTAGCCAAGTTTAGCTATCAGTAAGGCATTGGTAGTTTCCATGGGTTAAAAAAACAGTAAAGTTGTAAGCTTCTATGACGACTTTTAGTAAAGTATTTTCAGTAATTTATTTTATGACCAAATTTTCTTTCCGTTTAGAGTAATTGCCCTTGAGAGTTTAGCTTATAGCTATTAGCATTAGCTGATAATAGTACAGGTTTCTTAAAGTTAAGCTTATTGAAGAGAAAAATGGTTGCTGGAATTCTGAAAAATTTATTAATTTGTCCATCGACTTCTATGCTATCACTATTGTTATAGGATTCGCTAAAGGGGACGAAGGGAAACAGGTTAGGAGCGCCATCTCCGGTCGACTAAAAACTTGTAAGCTAGACTACTTCGTTTGGTTATGAGTGGGTCGAGGTCTGGGTTAAAGTGGAGAAGGATCTTGAATGCGTTACGAGGAAGAGACATCGCTTTAAGTAGTATTAGGGGTTGACGAATCAGGAGGCTGGGTCTCGGCGGTGGGCGTGGTTATTTTGTAGTGGGATCTTCGGCGAGGAGAGCATCGAGGATTATGAGGAGTTTTTCTCACTTGTTTTTAGCTTTATTGCTTAGCCTAATGGCTTGGAGGATATTGGGAAATTCGATAAGCAGAATAGGATTCGCTAAAAGGAGTTTCCCAAAGTTTATTTGGATACATTAGCTTTCCCAGGTGGTGCATATTCTACTTCATCCCTACCAGTTATTTTGGGTATAAGTTTGTTTTAAAGTTTTTCTGTGCGTTTCCTAGATATTTTTGTTCTGGGAATATAAGAGCAATGAGAAAATCTCTGCATAAATTTTGATTTAAGTTCTGTTTATCTTCTGAAGACAGTTAAAGAATTTCTTATATGGAGAATAGAAAGCGTTTTGCCTATTTTCTTAAATTTATTTTTCTACTTTATTTTATTTGTGAATCATTGGAGGTAATTTCCAGGGCATTTTAGAATGAGTCTTCGTACGAAAATTTAACTGATTGCTGCTACTATTGAGCAAGTGAGTTTATAAATGACTTTATGAATGTCTTGAAGAGCATGGATAGATGTACTTTCATGAATTGTCTGATGAATTTGGAGAAACCTTGACCATTTGGAAGCTTAAAAGTTTTGATTTAAGAAATGAGGTTGAGGTAGATTCAAATAAAACGCAGCCGTTCTCTGGAAAATTCTTTTTAAAAGATGACATCTTCAGAGTAGTTGTACTTAAAAATTCTAAAATCTAAAATGCTGTGTGAAATATTCTGGCTCTTCTCTATATAGGCTAATTGCTCTGATAGGCGAATGTGCAATTTCTATGAGTAATGAAATTCAGAAGTTTTAATTCGTCTGTTCGTCTGACGTAAACGCATTAGTTTCTAGAATGTCTAGTTTAAAATCTCCAATGAAGTATTTAAATTGACATAGTTTGCCTTTGATTCTTCTAACATTCTACCTGCTAATAAGGAGTTATTGTTGCAGTTAGTAGAGGAAAGTAGCTAATTGGATCATAGAATTTTCCCTCCAGTTCACCTACTTATTTTCATAATTGATTTTAACTTAAATGTGACAATTGAGGCTGCTGAAAAACAGTTACAGTTCTTTATTAAAGCATTTTTAAAAAGAAATATACTCAGTAAGCAAAAAAAGAAAAAGAAAGAAAAAACTCTTCATACTTGGGTTATTAACAATGGAAAAAATTTAGGATAAAATGTTTGAAACAACAATGAAAACTATATGAATTTCCAACATCGAAACGTATTATTTAGGTTATATTTAAATTGTATAGCATTTACAAGTGGTGCTATTGAATTGTTAATGCTTTGAGTTTTAAGATAGTGTTAAACTAATTTAATTTTTGTTCATAAATATTCTCGAAATTTATCGCAGATATATGATAAGAATTCGCTTCATTTTTAACTAATTGAAATATTCGTATTCGTTCTTCAGAATATGTTTGTGTCATATTTAATAAATCTGGATCCAGACATGTAGAATGCTGACAGGCTCGTATTCGCTTTGACTATTTGTTTATAGGTAAACATTTAAGTAAGAAAACATTCTTTATAAACAGAATACTGGAACACTCCACTTTCTTTACCATAAAAAGCTTTACATTGATTATAATAGTGTTACAAACTTGAATGGGTTCTGAAAAGTTTCTTTTTTTTTTGAATTTCTATCAAACATAACACTTAAAATTTTGGGTGAATCACATGTATGTGCATGTTTTCATTTTTGAATTTCCGTCATGCATAATTCAACATTCGGGATAAACCACACACACGCTTTGATTTTATGATGAAGCATTAGAAATGAGATCTTTTTAGCTATATATATATATATATTCTTAAATCCTGGGAACCAAGATTTTATTTTAAAGTAATCTAGTAATTGCCACTGAATGGATTCAATGTTTTATTTTTTCTCCTACAAAATGAGCAATGGGTTGCAATATTAAATTCATTTAGCGCATTTGACGTTTTTTATATAGACATGCATTGTATTGTTTTGGTAAGTTGTCATAATTTATTTTCAACTATTGCAGAGGAATAAATAAAGACATACTTATTGAAAAAACAAATTAAATCTTTATTTTTTATTTCACCGCTAAAGGGAATGAGTGATTGTTCAATGGTGATAATAATGTATACTGAATCTCCTTTTGCTGAAATGGCAATGTGAGATTGCACGTTGGCGGCGCTGCGATCGTAAACTTTTTCTTCACACTAATCGTCTTTTATATTTGGTCACTCACCATTTAACGACTTGTTTACTTACCTACAAATAAAAGAAATACATAATTATGATTTATTATAAGGGAATAATAAACTGCAAACAATTATATAGCAAAACCATTTAACTGGAAAAAGAGTAACTAATATTTTAACATTTTGTGTACCAGTTGCCCTTTGACGAGGAGCTGGTTCGCCATGGATATTAGTTATCATAATTTCAGTTTAATTGTTTAGATATAACTTCATATTCTTGATTTCTTCAAATTTTCCTATATTAAAGAGATGTTAGTTTAATGGTTTTTCTTATACTCTATTCTGTACATTCAGATTAATGACATCATAGCTATTAAAAACTTAAATGTGTGGGGAATCTGTCTTGTAAATTTTGCAGTATTGAAACTCACCTTTTTCATTCATTTAGTAAATTATGCATATTTAAACAAAATCCCTCTTCTTTAGCCTTCAATAATTGCAGAAAGTTGCCTGATAAAATATTTGATGAAGCAATGTTGAATCTTTGAACAACAACTTAATCTTTTATTGAAAATCAAGCAAAACTAATTTAATAAATTGTCAAAATTCGGCAAAAATTTGCTCTACTATTAAATTTATATCACAAATAAGACATTTTTAAAAATTTTGAAACGTTGTTAAATTTTATTTTCATGCAATAATTTTTTTCGAAGTTTTCGCGGGAAACGCTGAAAATTTACCTAATAATTAATTAGAATTTGGAATAAAATTTCGAAGGAAAGAATTGTTCCCAGGTGCTCTTCCAAAGTATATATGTGCCAAATTTTGTCATTCTGTAGATTAAACGGTTTTGGTTCTAGGGTGCCACCACACACCCACATCAAACAAAATAGAAAATTTTATTTGATATTTTGTGGTGTTTTTGAATGATTTTTCATTCATATTTCCAGTAGAGTCGTTAAACCTAAAATTCTTGCAATCGACATTATAATTACTTATCGGTATTCAATTACTTTTTCAAACTATTATCCAAACATTTCTGCCTAGTTAAAAATAAGAATGATCAAGATATATTTATTAATCGATTTTTAATTAACTTTTTCTTGACACGTTTGAAGATTTTTTTTTTTTTTTTTAGTTCAGAGAAAAAAGCTTGGTTTCGCCTGGAGAATTTCTTTGCTGATTTGGCAAGGAGCCAAATTAGGAAACGAGAATCAAAGTATAATTTAATTTGAGTAGTATATGATTTAAATTCTATTTGTATCATTTGCAGGAATCGCTCGAATTTCAATGTTTCTCTTTTTCTTCTTTTAGCTTATCTTCATTTTCAATTATTTGCTTCAATCTCTACTGTCCATAGTTCACCAAAAACAAATTGTCATTGCCACAAAGAAAAATACACGAGAAAAATAAATGTCATCTTTTTTTTTTTTTTTTTTTACTTCGTCATGATAATTTTATTTTATGTTTTTGGAGTTTTGATCTCCCAGTTATTTATCACATTACGCTAAAACTGATAGCCTTACTGCCTTGCTCAGTAATGTGACAAAACGTAAACGCATAAATAATTTGCATACTCTAGAAATTCAAATAACTTAAAAAATTTTCATTAAATTTTAGTGAAAAAAATAGGAAGCATTTTTATAATTAATAGCGAAACATAATAACAATTTATAAACTATATAGATCCAAATGTGATTGTTAAAACAGGAGAAAAGTGACGCATGGGTTATTTATTCTCTTTGGCTAGATCGATACGATTTTAATCAGCAAGTCTATTGGTTCGTTTCGCCAAAAAATTTCTTTCTTTTATTTGAATGAGAAAAATTCCAGTTATCCGCGAAACTGATGCATTAAATCCAAATTACTAAATAGGCATTCTTCAAATTTTGATCAAAGAAGTATTAGTGTTACCTTTTCTACTGATTGGAAATGCTATCGCTGTTTCAACTATACTTAAATTAATCCATTTTATCGATTTACTTTTAAACTGTAACTTGAAACGCTTAAACCTAACTTTTATATTATTCTTTAAAAACTTTTAATAACACATGCAGGCATAGGTTTAAATGATTTCTTTAAAAAGTCGTTTGGTTCAGTATTTTCACCCTTTGCATTTAATTCACAAACATTTCAGATGATAAAAGAATTTAATGTATTAATATATTTTTATAAAACAAATTTTTATATTAACTTTTGTTATTTTTTAAATGTGCCTTCTTATATATTCTTCATATTATTCTTTAAATTTTTACATTAACTTTTATAAGTTCTTTTAATGCCTTCATGCATTAAGGACACAAGAAGACTTTAATGTTGTTATGCTTTAAATGTTGTTGTTTTTTAAATCGTTTGGTTCAATGTTTTACGCTTTCCATTAATTAATAAATATTTCAAACGATAAAACAATTTTGTGTATTAATATACTTTTATAAAAGAAATTTTTACACTAAAAATGTTTGGCATAAGAGAAATTTTATTACTTTTGTGAAACGAATAGTAACATATTACTAAATAAATTTAATAATTTCTGATAATATTTTAAACTTTTTTCAAAATATATTAAATTATATTACCAAGTAAAATCAGTAATTTTCAATGAAATATAAAATTAATAAATCAAAAGATAAAAAATATCTCAAAAGCGAAGCACTTTTTTTAATACATAGAAGGAAAGATTTTTTTTTTAGAAGCAAAGATTTTTAACTAATTTCAAATAAAATACAAGACAAATATTAGATATAAAAACTTTATGAACAAAAACATCTTTTGATAGCTATAATATTCCTATATTAAGATCTGTTATATGTGACTTAAATTGCTTGGTAACCATAATCACATGGCGA
This sequence comes from Argiope aurantia, assembly GCA_026543865.1. Lineage (NCBI taxonomy): Eukaryota > Metazoa > Arthropoda > Arachnida > Araneae > Araneidae > Argiope > Argiope aurantia. The sequence goes on from JAPMOR010111754.1 coordinate 187,537, forward strand.
ATAATAAGAATATCGGCGTATATTTTCTCTTCTTTTTTACTGAAGCAAGAAGTGAAAAACAAAAAAAAAAAAAAAAATCTTTCTATAAATTTTAAATCGCAAACCTGTTTATTCTTAGTACTGTTACATTTTTTCTCTTCTACTTCTTATGCCTTCTTCAATTCCTAATATACCCGCAGCTGAAATTTTCTCTTCCTCTTTCTTCCACAACGACACAGTTACAGTTAATTCATCTCCGATAATCCAAACATTTATTTTTAACCCTCTCTCTTCACATGCGGAGGGGGGGGGGAGGAGAAGGAAGAGTCCGCAGTTAATAGAACACCGATCGTCCGAATCGGTTGCTAAAAACAAACGGAAGGCACTGGCATTTCGACATCGATCATTACAGCATCCTCAACTCAAGATCTTGGCGACCGACCGTTGCCCCCAGCTGAGCCACATTTGGCACATTATCGCGCATTGTGGTGGAGTTTCTTCGAAAGTCAAAATAAAAAAAAAAGGGGGAAGAAAAAAAGGGAACTTTTTTTGTTTCAAATGGGGATGTTTTTTTTCTATTTATTTTTTATTTTCTCATGCTATTTACAAATGGTTTCTTAACAGAAGCATGATAAAAAAAAAGGATTATAGTGATTACATAATATTCATTTAAATTATATTTTTGACCAACTTTTTTCAATTCATTCCTCGCTTTTCAAGAATTATTAGTCACTGAAATGTACAACAATGCGATTTGAATTAAAAAGAAGCCTCTTCAGAAATAAAGTTCACTCTACAAATGAAAATTCAGAAAATTTGGAATTTAATTTATAGTTTGCTGTAATAAGGAAAAACATTTCGATCAATTTATTTTCAGCACATTATTTTTTTTTCGATCAAATATTTCAGACAATTTTCATTTAATTCATTTTTTATCAATTTATCTCAATTTATTGCACAATTTTTAAAGAAACAATAAATGATAGCTTATTTTAATAATCGAATTTTGGTTAATTAATATAACACAATTTTTTAAAATGATGCTTTCTTAGAAAACATTAGCAATAACTCAGGTTCTATTTTTCATTTGAATTGTTTTCCATCTTTAGCTTCATGATTTAATATTATTATCCATATCATGGTACCATATAACAAATTCTTTTTATTTTCCAAATTCATTATCAGATGGCAGCACACGTATGAACATTAATTGGATTACCAGGGTAATTGATAAATTGATGCCAAAATCATGTATAATACTTAAGAGATCGGAAGGGAAAAAAATTCTTAATAATTTTAGCAGATCAGGCGATAAAAAAATACATCATAAAATCCCATATTTTACAAATATGAATTAGATGAAAGTGCGTCAAATTTAATTAAAATGAAAAATATTAAATCATATTTAGTAAATGTGTCCTCATTTTTGTATTTCATCTCCCACCTTTTCTCAAAAAACTCATTTTACATATATTTTTTTTTTTTTTATCATTCTCGATTTATAAAAGGATTTCAGACAGAGTATTCGAATTTTTATTGCAACTGAACCAATTATAAGAAGGTGTCAACATTTTGATTTTGAAAACCTATGTACAGAAAACCGTTATCATATAACTGCTATTGTTTCATTCAGTTTGAATTGAAATAGTCTTTTTTTTCCAAAACCGTATTAGTAAAAAGCATAACAAAGTTGGTATTTCAAATTGGTATATATATATATATATATATATATATATATATATATATATATATAT
>JAPMOR010111754.1:205031-222856 GCA_026543865.1 Argiope aurantia
CAATAACAGAAGAAATGCGTTGATGTATAGGAAAAAAAATGCAGAAAAATATTGATAGTGCTGAAAAATATTAATCTCCAGCTGGTGCGCGAAAGGAGGATATAAATGAATCAGCCTAAAAATAATCACTTAAAAATTGCAGACTTCAGCTTATTGACTTTGTTAGAATCCGAAATAACATCTTTAAAGAGAATGGGAGATTTAAGATACCATTTTCACTTAGAATTTAATTTATTCGTCTATATTAAAATCAGACAATTTACGCATTAAAAAAAAACCGGTCGATTCTTTCGATTCCAAAACAAAAGTTGGGATTTGCGCTTTCGGTAATGACCCAGACGAAATGAACGGGGGGGGGGGGTATTTTAAGCCCTGCGTTTCAGGTGATGATAGGGAATTATATATAAGAATTGACCAATCGTAGACATTTAATCATCATTTTACATTTAAAAAATTGAAAAATTTTGGTTTTGTTTCATCGAAAAATATAATGACTGTCAACTTTTTTTCAGCATTAGGCGTAATCAAATTCCTACATAAATGTAATAATAATAATTGATAGTTTGATTATTAAAAACTTACTATGCGGTTAAAGAATTTATTAATATTTCTTATGATTTCCAATATAATTAAGGAATAGTAGCTCTAATCAGAGGTGGCAAAATAGATTACTATAGACGTTAAAAAATTAAGTAAGTATATTACAAATAAATATACTTCCCATGACTTTAGAAAATATTAAAGAGCTTACGAGAATTGCAATTAAATTAATTTGATCATTAAAGCCTTATTATGCGATTAAAATATTTATTAATGTTTCTTATGCTTTCAAAAGCTAATAAGAGATAGTAATTCTAATTAGAGGAGGTAAAATAGGTAACCATTCATAAAAAAAGTAGAAGTGATTTTTCCAAAATTTTCTCTCATACTTTCTTTAGGTGTTATGCCAGAAAATGCCTTGAATGACACTGGAGTTCAATAGTTACTAAATATCAACCCTTGGTTTGAATTTAGCAATCTTATTAAATCTATCGTTGAATCCTTAACGATTTTTTGGCAATTAATCCTTGGCATGCAGTTAATATTACGCGAAAACTGAATTTGTGTGATAACATGCTTTATCGAAAAGATGGAACAAAAATTTGGCACAAAACTACACTTTGAAGCACAAAATCCTACTAAATATATTTAATTCTATACTTTTATATATAAGTCGTTGCGTTTTAGAGTTAGCGCATTTATATTTAACTGAGGGTACAAACCGACAGACAATCAACCCCTTTTAAGGTTTGACTAGTGTCTACAACCTACATGTTAAATCTGTGCACCGAATTTTGTTTATCTAGCTGCCGTCGTTTTGTGGTTGTCGTGTTAACTTATATTCGAACATCCCGATAGACAGATTTCCTCTAAATGGATCCTGCACAAAATTTGACAGAAATCTGCAAATTTGAGTGTAATGACCCTATACCAAATTTCATACGTCTAGTTCATAGCGTTTTTGAGTTATCTTTGTCACAGATAGACAGAGAGACAAACATTTTTTCAAAAATGTGTTTTTCGAACTCAGGGAAGTCTAAAGCGTGTCCTCAAAATCTCGGATTCGAATTTTTCGACTTTTACAATATTTTCTCTATAGTGAGCATTTGAGAAAGTAAAACTACGTAAGTAAATTGCAAGCAAATATACTTCCCATAAATTTAGAAGGAGTTAAAGTGATGAGAAAAGTAATTGAGTTAGTTTAATTATTAAAACCACATTATAAGGGCAAAAGGTTTACTTATATTGTATAGAATTTCTCAAATTATTAAGACTTTTAATCACAGTTAGTAAATCAGCCCACCGAATATATTTAAAAACTAGGTAAAATTGAAAGTAAACATACATCTCGCTGATTTACAATCGATCAAAGTAGTAGAATGGAATTTAATAGTCTTAGCTCAAACTAAATAATTTCGTAAACTTTTATTAATGTAAATTTTTTTTCTTTACTCTCCTTATATCTTACACCACTTTTGTCCTGACTTATTAAAATTCCTCCAGTTCAGTCCTTCCGAATGTGATCGATGTCCAATTTGATTAATGGATATTTTTACAGCCGCATTAATTAACAAGGGCAACACCTCATTAATTAAAATTTATTAATTTAATCGACTTAAGAGGCGAAAAATGCATTTTAACGTTTCCTTTCAAAACTGATTTATAGGTTTGAGAGATTTTCAAATACTAATTTCTCGTAAAATTTTTCCTTGGTTCTATGAAGTTTAGAAACTTTTGGGTCTATATCTTACTTGCATTAATCATATAACTGCAAGAACTGATTTTATATTTTCAACATTCTGTAATTAAAGCAAAATAATTAATAAGGATTATAATTATAAAGGAATTTTTAGTTTCGACTTCATCAACATTTTTACATTTCTCGCATCTCCCCTAATAACAGAGGGACTAGTTTTCCTAAAATTTTCTCGCGTGCTTTCTAATGCAGTTGTCATGTCAGATAGCATTGGCGTACAATAGTTACGAAATATTTTGGTGTGAACTTAGCATTTTGAGTGAATCTATCGCGTCATCCTTGGCAAAATGTTTGGCGATTAGTCCTTGGCATACGTTAATAGTACACAGAAATCTAATTTGTAGTTTAGACACATTTTTCTCAACCGATTGAAACAAAAAGTTCACTAAAACTTCATTTGTAGTCACTAAATCCCATACCAAATTCGATACATTTAAGTCATTGCGTTTTTTAGTTATTGTGTTTACTTGTTTCTGAAAGCACAGATCAACAGTCAGACCTTGTTATATTTGCCTCAAAATTTGACAGATGTCTACACTATAGATGTTAAATATGTGTACCGAATCTTATTTACTTAACACTATTCGTTTTGTAATTATAGTGTTCAATTATACTCGAACAGACGGACTTCCTCTCAATAGATTTTACTTAAAATTTGTTAGAAATCTGCAAATTTGATGTAAAGATCTTATACCAAATTTCAGCAGTCTAGCTGAAAGTGTTTTTGAGTTATCTTTGTCCCAAAAATGCGTTTTTCGAATTTTCGAGTCCGAATTTTTTGACGATTACTGTATATTCTCTACATCACGTATATGAGAATGTAATAAACACAGCCAATATTCTTAACGAATCAGCTAGTTGTCGAAAGCGGCAAGTACAAAATATAAGGTATCTAAAGGCAATACGGCCACTCTTATTTCAAACTAAAATTACGATGGTCGTAGTAGTTATTAGTGCTATTCTTCTTTATGTTTCTAAAAGACATTTTTTGCACTGACGTTTAATTTTCACTGAACATCTTTATTTTCTTGCATAAGCAGTATGATCAGAGAAAGTATTACAATCATCCAAAAATTCGAATGTGAAATCTTGACGAAATTCCACGTTTCAGACCGACTGGTCGCAAAAGTGGCTAGTGTTAAATATTTTTAATGTAAAACCCTTAATTTATATAAAATATTATAATGCAAAGCATCTTTTCATAGTTTGAAATGTTTTTTTTTAATTTTAAAATTAGAATATCAATTGAACTGAGACGAAAAAACCGCTGATAACTAATTTTCTAACCTGAGTTCTGTAGTCTTAATTATATTATTCATTATTTATTATTTCGTTGAAAGCGCGAGTGAAAAATGGCAGAAGATTTCGTAGGCAGTATTTTTTAAACCTAATAAAATAAGCTTTAGAATTCTTTAAAAAGTTGTAAAAAAACATTGGCAAAAATATATAGTATATATAAAAAAATATAAGAAGAATAATTCAGTCTAATCGTTGCCTAGCAACGGATTATCTATAAATTTTCTTACTTCAAAATCGTCTGTTTATATTTAATAATTAAATTGAATAAATTGAGACCATTGAAAATAAATCAAAACAATATCTGTTCCTGATAATATTTTTTAATCGTCTGTTTTTAAACGCTTCTTTGAATATTCTTTCAGAATTCTGTTAATGTATTCCAGTCATAATTCTTTATATTAATTATTTTAAAACCAAAATAAAACATCCTTAAAAAAGATTTAAAAAGATAAAATGAAATTATGAAAAAATAAAGCTTACGTAATTTATCAAAAAAAAAAGTAGAGTTCGCCGTTGCCTAGAAATGGAGTATCCATGTTTTTACTTATTTCTAAATTCTTTTAAACTATTTATTGACGTTTGAAAAATTATTAAATAATTAAAAATTTGCACGTAAAAAATTGAAAATACCACATTTTGAATTTGAAGATGATATAAAAACATTTCCAATGGGATAATTTTCTCCAAAATTATTGCAGAAAAACGGCAAAAAACGCAAAATTTCAAATTAATTGAGCATTTATTTAATTTTTGCACTTTGAAACGTTGACAATATTCTTTTTATTTTCTTAATAAATAATGCATTCAAAGGTTGGTTGAATTCGGCATTTATATACATGTATATGAAAAATGTAATTATAAATTATTAAATAAGGATAAATAATTTTCTAATGTGGCATAACTTTAGTAATTCAATATAGAGACGTATTAAAAAAAATGGATGCTGCGGCCAAATTAAGAGTAACAATCGGAACATCAGCTCTTGATAACCATGTATTGGAAACTGAATCCTCCTTTATAATTCTGTATTAATCTCAAAATCTTATAAATACTCATGCATCCTTTAGCTATTTAAAAAGCCACTAAGGTTTTGAATTTTTTTTTGCAGGATATTTATTTACATCTTTATTAGTAATTAAAGAACTGACTGAAAAATGATCTAGTTTAGATGAACATATAGTGAAATAAAATTTTAAATATCCACGAGATACATTAAGATTATGTATGGATGAAAATGATTATGATTAAAGGAAGGTTAATTTACAGCTGACTGATATATTTTCGTGGTCGGTGTCTTGAGCATTTTCTGCGGAAAACTGCAACTATCGAATGGCTCCGACTATAGTTATAAAATTCGAAATTTCTCATCATTATTTTTAAAGTAGTTTTATTAAGATATTTTTTCTATGTGAATTCAGTGATATTCTAAACTCCTATCGATCATTCATATGACACTTTGGAGTTAATGACTATCCCCAAACAAGAAATTTTTTAAATTCCAATATTGGGTGTAAGGATGCATGGTGGTAAGGTCAGGGGATTTATAGACTCAAGCCAAATTATGTCGAAGAAAAATGTGTATAAAGATATGGAGAACACCCAAATGGAAGAGGGTTTCTGGTATAATATGAGAGCCTGGAGAAGAGAGCACGAACTGAGATGCCGCCCCCGTTATACAGTCAAAGCTAGAAATTAATCAGTTTCAAAATAATTCTATTGATGCTTCAAAATGGAATTTTAAAATACCTAAAATAATTTAATCCTAATAAAATCAGTTTTTAATCAGGAGCGAGCACGGATATAGAGCACTGAGACGACAATCCCATCATCGATCAAGGATCAAAAATGATCAGGTCCAAAATGATACTATTATTGCTTCAAAACAGAACGATAATGTACCTAAAGCAATTTAATATAGAATCAGTTTTTAGAGTTAATCAGGAAATGATACTGAAATCTGGAAAAGCGAGCACTAGTTGAGACACTCACCTTTTCCGTCATCCGATCAAAGTTCAAAATTACAAAATCAGTTCCAAAGTAACCTTAATGTTGTTTTAAAACAAAACATTGGTATATTTAAAAGTCGATTTTTTTGCAAAATTATCAAATGATTCTTATTTAATATTCTTAATGTTTAAAAAGGTTTCTTTATAAAATTGTTAGAATTTTGTTTCTAACATTTTGTATTTTTTGAGAAGTTTCACTAATTTTTATGTTAGCACTTACATACGCATTACAATTTTATACCTTTATACATATTTTTTTAAAATTTTAATCTTTGACGAAATTTTCTTACAAAAAACATCATAAATTAAAATCTAATGAATATTTTTTGTTCAGATTTGGTATAGTAAATTTTTAACTTTTTCTGCAGTTCCAGAACTAGAGAATAAGTAACCCAATCTTTTAGAAATGTTTTTTAGTTTTTTTAGTGTCTCACAACGTGAAAAAATTGAAAATTTCATGTTACTTATCATTTGAACTTCTTTGGGCATCTTTGGAGGAATCACATTTCGAAGCCAGACTCGATGTCGGAATCTTGCCATCCTACCACAATCGCCAAACTTTTTCAAGTTCCTAGCATTTCTCTCATATCTGTGGTTCCCATTTATTATCCAATTAGATGACTTCTTTTCTTCAACAATTTATTTAGTTGCATTATCATCTCATTTTTAAGCAATTTGAGAGCTGTGTAGAAACAGACATCATAATTTTGAATTGCTCCTGGATGACATCTCTAACTGATTTTCGTACTTCTTCATCGAAAAGATGCTTGATCCATGGCGTCGGATGTAGGTTCACATATAAGACAGATAATGAATGGAATTGGGTATTGGAGCTCACACTTTCTGACTCTGAATCCGAGTGCTTACTACTAGTACATTGTAGCTTCCCTCCAAATACACACACAATAGTTAAGAATTCGCAAAAAAGGGAGCATCTCATTCGGTAGAAGGCCTGAATCACCGGCATAAGTTATGGTAGTAAACGCGTTAAGGATTGTAATGTTATATTTAGGTATTCTGTAGTAAAGATTGCAATAAAGTTCCCATTCAGTCAAGTAATTCCTTAACTGACACAAATGAATTTTAAATTTTTAGCCTCAAAGTGGTTTTAAGGGGAAAAAAAACACCCTTTCAGTGGGCGTGGTTCCCCCAAACTTACTCGCACCCTCTCTTATAAAGATGTTACCCCACCTCAAGAAAATAATTGTGGACCATGGGTAAGGCAGATAATGTCTTACAAGGTATCAACTTACAAATAGTTACGAAATATTAACTTTTGGCTTAAATTTGACATTTTTACAGAATCCATCGTATCATCCTTGGCGAGTGTTTTGGCGATTAATCCCTGGCATGCTGTTAATAGTATCCAAAAATCGAATTTGTGTTATAAATGTGTATTTCAGAACTGATTTTTTTTTTATTGAACATTTATAAATCCCCCCGTGCACCACAAAGTATCACACGGGGCTTACAGAAGTAATTATGTAACACATTACAAAAAGAAAAAGAAGAAAATTTAACAGTTATGGAGGATTACAGATGTCAACAATAAATTTACAGAAATTTTCGAAAGCACTACTAGTGGAAATAAGTTGGTGAAACTCTGGAGGCCAATTTATATTCATGTCCTTGAGAGCCAGTCATAGGATCTGTCTTTCTTTGACAAATTTGGAACATAGAAGGAGCACATGTTCAACATTTTCCTCCCCACCAATATTACAATCGCAGGAAGATGATGGAAACAAATTAAATTTGTACAAATAACTTTTAAAGTTACCATGACCAGTTAGAAATTGGGTTATTTTGTAATTAGTATAAAAATGATGGCATGACAGTCTCTTATTAATGGATGGAAATTTTTTTTTTTTTGTTAAGCTTCCTTTATTTGAAAGGATATATTCTTGATTCCAAGACTCCACCATTTTTTCTCTCGTAATCTTCTTGTAAAATGATTTAGGAATATTAACGTCGATGTCGATTTTGCGCTTGGTGGCAGTTTTTGCAAGCCAATCGGCCCGCTCATTTCCATAAATGCCCGTGTGTCCACGAACAAATGCAAAACTATTGAGATATTTTTATCCCTCAGGCCTTTAATTTGCTTTTGGATTTCGAGGATTATGTTGTTAGACGAAGAAATACACTTCAGAGTATCCAAGGATGATAGAGAATCGGTACAAATAAGATAGTCTGAGATTACACTATTTTGTTCAGCGATCCATTTGATGGCGAAGTTTAAACATAAGAGTTCAGCTACAAAAACTGTGCATTCATCACGAATTCTGAATTGAAAGTGCTCGGATTCAATACCACTTCTGAAAACAACAAATGCGAAACCAAGTCTACCATCAATTTTACTGATATCCGTATTTTTTTTTTTTCGGAACTGATTGAAATAAAAATTTAACATAAAACTGCACTTGTAGTCACAAAATCCCATATCAAATTTGATAAATTTAAGTCATTGAATTTTTGAGTTATACCGTTTTCTGAAAGTACAGACCGACAGACGTTCAAAGTCTTGTTAGATTTCACTCAAAAGTTGACAGATGTATACATACATATAAGATGTAACATTTGTGTACCAAATTTTATCCGTTTAGCTCTTGTATTCTGTAATTACCGTGTTTGTTTATGTATGAAACGTTGAACAGACAGACTTCCTGTGAACGGATTTTGCCCAAAAATTGATATAAATCTACAAATTCGGTGTAAAGACTGAATACGAAATTTCATCTGTCTAGCTCAAAGCATTTTTGAATTATCTTTGTCACAGTCAGTTTTTCGAACTCAGGGTGGTCTAAAACTTGGTAATTCGTCAAAATCCCGAGTTCGAATTTTTTGACGATTGCAAAACTTTCTTTATACTTTGTACGCAAGAAAATAAAAACTCTGACAGACAGTTTTGTTTTCCGAAATTTATTTTGCAAAATGCATGAATTTTTAGTTTTATAATGCAGAAACTAAAGATAAGTATTTTAAATGTTAATAAACGAGCTAAAAACGAGCTGCCAAAATTTAAAAGAAATTTGAACCTCTATTCTGAAACATATCAATATAATATTATTTTGGGCCTGATTCCTTTATCTTTATTTCATTTATAAAATTTGGTCATAATTATATAAATAAAATATCATGGACACACGTACACAAAAAATTTGCATTCAGTAACATTGTAGCGCTTTAATAAAAATCCAGTAACTGAAACAAAGAAAGATATTGTAAAATATACTTTAAAATATTTTATAAAGTTTATTTAAATTAGAAGAAAAAAATTATACTAAACAAAATTGTTATCTCTAAAAAAGGTTGTGTTCAAATTTTAAAAAGATGTAAAACAATTCATGCAATAATAATATGCTTCGAAATTTTTATGAAAGAAACGATAACATTTCATTTATTTTTATTTAAAAGTCAAATTAAAATTTTGATTACTACTAGATACAGATTAACTAAGATATTTTTCTACCCAATGACAAAATTGCATTCCAAACTTGATAAGATCACTTCCAGTCTAGCGTTTTTATTTTCACATCACCAATATTACATTTTATAAATACTTCGACAGATTCTAAACATTATTTTAAAAAAAGAAACGTTTATCAAATAGATTAAAACAAAAAACCTGTATCACTGCAATTCCGTTTTACCGCCACACTTTAAAGCACGGTTCTTCTGCTGGAATGCGAGATATTTTGGCGCCTCAATTGGCGATCGCCTTGGCGTGTACTGCACGGGTTGCCGTTTCCCATCAGCTTTCTCTGGTTGTCCGCTGATGAGAGAAGCCATGCGCCATGACGCGCTGTTAACCGGCGCCCGCCCCCAGCACTGAAATCGTTTGGATGTACGCACGATGACCACAGGAACAGAGAGTAAGTCCCCCTCTTTACACCATCCTCTTTTCGAACACCCCTATATCCCCGAAGCATCAGTACTTATCACTTTGCCATGGATATCTTTGTATCACATAATGCTTAGACCCCTTGGTTTTAAAGGTAACATTACACTTGGGGGGATGATGATTCTACTGAAGAAATAACGGGAAGTGGTTCGATTTTTTAGGGGTGTCTGGGGATATAATATTGTTCGGTAGCTTATGAAACGAATAAAGGACTATTTATCCCAATTTTTTGTGAATTGTCATTCAGATTTACTGACCATATATTGGCATATTTAATATTGTAGGGAAAAATAATTAGCATTCAATATTTTGCGATGATATTTGCATTGGTAATATTTTTTGTGATGGTGTAAAACTTGCATTGTTATGTGTTTTTTTTTTACTAGAAGCAATTAATTATGACGTGTCTTATGTATGGTTTTACAAGCGCTAAATACAAAAATGTGATTTTTATTTGACTTGGAAACAAACATTTTAAAGAAATTGTGCAAAAAGAAGAAATAATACACATTTGAAAGTGCTTGATAAAATGAATATTGCCTTCAATTTTGGACTGCATTTTTTAGAAAAAAGTACTTTACCATAAATGCACAATCGTATCGTATCATATTTCAAGTATTGCATGGAATTTGTTTTGGAATTTTTCATCTAAAAGTACAGGAAAGAAATAAGGACATGCGAAAAACTAATCGATATTTTAGATCGTTTGTTAATCATTAGACATATTTTTAGCACAAAAAAGATTAATGAAAAATTGAATTTAGAAAAAAAAATCTGATTTTAATGAAGTTAAAGAGTATGTTTAAAATCGTCTGTCAACGGAATATTGACAATCTTCCATTTTTTATCCATCATAAATATTTATCAATTATAAAATAATTTTGATATTACAGTTTAAAACATATCTTACTACAATGTGCATAAACTGAAAAATATAACACATATATTTCTTTTCTGAAACTTTTTTTTAAATCACATCGTAGATTAAATGAATGTGTACAGTTTTTAAAAGATATAACTAAATTTAACATTCTAACATTTAGCTAACAACTAGCATTTAGTTGCTTTATAATTCAAATAATATGCAATTTGGAAGCTAACACATAAACTAAGCTAAATAAAAAAATGCTCAAGTCAACATGGTTAGTTAATGTGGATCAATTTTTGTCAATGACACACAATTTTAATAGAAACTTTATATTAGATTATGATCGTAATAAATAAAAATTATACTTCTACTTTGTATGGAAGAATTAATTTTATTGTTTAAAAGCCATAATTTTCGCTTTTATTTTTGAAAAAAAAGAAAGAAAAGAAGTTAATAAATGATTTTTCAAGTTTTAAGACAGCTTAGCGTTTATTTCCTCTGTTTCTATATACTAAAATGAATTCAAATTCAAGTGTTAAGGTCAAGAATTCTTCTATTAATGGAAAATTAAAATGAATCCTTTTCCCATATATAGTCAAGATAGAAAGAGTTTTTGTTTTGTAACATAAAGTGGACTACGTAACATAAAGTGGATTCAAATTTAAATGTCAAGAAATCAAAAGACTTATTTTTATCAATTAAATATTACAATTTATGAATGCGGTTTACAAACATAACAATGATTTCTAGTATGTTAAGTTTAGATTATGTTTTACTTGCTTTATATCTAAGAATAGATTCAAAATTCAGTATTATGGACAACAAATATTACGGTTTATTATTTAGTATTGCGAATTTTATTATGAAAGATTAAAATTTAGAAATGAAATTAAGATGTTTAGAATACACATTTTAATTTTATACTCTGTATATATCTTAGAATGGATATGAGTAATATAAATTTTATTGTTTTTAATAAAATTTTTTACTGTTTTTAATAAATTTCACTGTTTTTAATAAAAAGGTTAAATATATTATAATTTCAATTGATCTATTGATAAGACAGTATAAAAATTCCATCTGCTTATCAATGCAATTTTTTTTGTCACTAATGGCACCAACAAGTAATCTAATTAATTAATTAGGGTAAAAAACTGTTAGTTAAAACGGACTATGTGATTAATATCCTTTAAAGATTTGTAAATCAATGCTTCTTCAACAATTGCCCTCGTCTAGAAAGGATAATGGGAAAGCGATTTTTTTTTCTTATGAATATCGAGCTTTTTTAATAATCTAGGAAAACATTAAAAAAATAATTATCATTTATTATCAAATAATCTAATTATATTTTCATACATCAATATTTATAAATTGATACAGAAATAATACGGGATTCTAAAGTTTCTCTAGTCTTATAATAAATTGGCCACACATTTTCAAAACCGGGTTGTAATTTTATTAAATAGCAAAAAATAAATTAATTAATTAAGACGTTATATGCAAAATTTCGTTAGAAAGAGTTAGTATTTAACTTCCAGTTTTGCACCATAAAAAACAAAAAATTATTGACGTTTGGCATTTTTTTTTTCATAATTTTACTAAGTTTGCTAATGCATTAATATCTAGTTTTCTTTACTATTTAGTATGAAGAAATACTTTAAAAAATAATATTTATTGATAAAAAATGATTTTATGATATAAAAAATAATTTTAATTAGAATGTCTCAATTGTATTTTAGAGATCCTTTGGAGTCGAAATATTTGCTGAAAAATACTAATTAATAATAAAGCTATGAATTAAATATAAAAGCAATTCATAATTTTTATTAATATATTTTTAGAGAAGTTTCAAATTAAATAAAAAATGTCTTTTTTTCACAAAATACTTAACTTTGTTCTTATCGTACTTCGATTAAAATTTTTCTATATTTTGAATAACAATACAAAAGAAAAATAGTATTTCATTTAACTTATTTTGATTAATCTTCAAGAAGCTTTTTTTAATAGTCTGGTTTTTTTTCCTTAATTACAATGTTAACTTGAAGTCAAGAACAACTTTTTTGTAGACAGAGGTGATCATGAACAAAAGAGTATTTAATGTACTAAAGAGAGAAAAAAAAATTAAAGAAAAGTTAAATTTAACTCAAGTACTTTTTCCTCTCTCGACGTCGTTTAAGCAGGTATCTTTTACCTGCTTTTTGTATTAATTACAAATTTAGTTAGTTTAAACTGCAAAGCATTAGCGTTTGATTTTTTGAATGAATAACAAAAAAAAATATTTATCGTTCGATATTTTGTACCATGTAAATAATTTCAATATTTTTTTCGCTGAAAGAGTTTGAAAAGCTGTTGCTGTATTAAATTGAAAAAAAAAAATAATTATCGTTTGACGTTTTTTTTTAACCATATAAATGGTATTTTTACGATATATATATATATATATATATATATATAATATTGGTTGAAAAAAGTGAGAAAATCGACATTTGCGTTAAATTGGAGCATTTAATGAAGAGATAGCTATGTGTTAATTTATTTTTCAATATTATTAAATATGATACTAAAAATTAAGAAGCTGTCTCTAATCGCGATTAATAGTATTTCCATAGATTATTAGTTAAACATATATAGAAGAATTTTTATATAAACATGCGCAATAGAATGTAATTATTCTTTTTTAAAATATTCTTTTCAAATTAAATTATTAATTTGAAACTTCATTTACAAATTAAACTGCTCGGTTTTGCTTTTTTTTCAAGTGATATTTTGCGTAAAAATTTTTTAGTTTTATTTGGAAACATATGTGAGGTTTGATACTAAACTCTCAAGCTGAAATTTCTGTAAGACATTGAAAATCCTGTAAGATAAAATATATTAAATCAAGAAATTATTTTAAGCATTTTTTCATCATATAGAATAGACTATTTTAGCATCTTCAAAATTTTGGTAAATAACACATTGAAACTATCTTTAACTAAGCTATTTTATTAAAACTTATCGGATATTTGTATGCAATTTTTTTATAAATTTATTTTAAGGTAATTGGGAAAATTTAAATGTTAAATAAAATAGATATTTCCATTTTAACCTCATAAAATAGAGGACATGATACCGATTTCAGAAACGTATAATATATATTTGTATGTATGTGTAGAAAATTGAAAGCTCAAAAATTAACTTTTAAAAATATATTATTGTAATAGAAGGATATTTTTTGTTGCTTTTTATTTCCAATTTTGATAAGTACAGTTAAAATTCTGCGATGGTACGAATTTTTATGCTGCAGTATTTAAAAAAAAACTAAAAAAAAAACTTTGCATCTATTAAGCTAATTTTTATTTTTGTGCAATAGCATGTTTTGAAGAATCAATTTATAATATAAATATCCATATATTTCAATCGACATGACATTTAATTTTTAATTTTTATTTTACATGCATAAAATCAAATTAATTCACTGCAATTTTGATTTTATGCGTATTATGTTGGTTTTTGAGTGTTTTTTTAGTATTGTTTTTGAATGTACCGATTTGTGGTAATGAAATTAAATACCACTACTTCACAACAAATTCTTGATTTGTTATTGGAAAAAAAAAACAATTTAAAAATAAATTTTTTATGCTAAATAACTAATTTTCATATATTGTTTTATAATGTCTTTAATATTTTGGTCAAACATTTCTACAAACAGCGTTCCGGCATGCTCTTTCCTTTCTTTTTAGCTGTTATTGACATGTACGATGCAGAAATATAAGTAAAACGATTCGATATCATTAAATTATGCTATCTGAAAGCAATGAACCTATGAACATTTTTTAACATTTTGTAAATGTAAAAAAGTATGTAAGTGTACAAAACAGTATGTAAGTAAAGTGTACAAAGAAAAAAATATAATCATAAAAAAAAATTCTAAACCGAGATTTTTTTCTATCCCCCGTTTCATACTTCTCCGAGTTCGAAAAACACATCCTTGGCATTATATCTACTTGTTGTACCTATTGTTGATTTGTTTTTTTTCAACCATTTGTAGAATTTATCAGGCTGCCTCACCATCAGTCGGTTTATATATTCGCATACATATGAACATGATATCTCACAACGAAAGAATTTAGATAAATGAAATTTGGTATGTGATCTTATTTCTAAAATTTTAGTTCTATGTCTAATTTTGGTTTCAATAGGCCGACAAAAAAGTGTCCAAAATGTGTAATTGTTTTCTTTACTGAACTAACAAAGCCTAAAACTCTCATGCACGGGATTCTGAAAATAAAAATCTGAGTATTTGCGGCTTTGAAAACTTTTCCCGAAGTCCACAATTTTATGTGGAGTATCACTTTTATTTGAGATTATGTAAACTAACCCATTTGGTCTTGTAAATATTTGATATTTAAAGATTTTATAGCATAAGTTTAGAAATTTTTTCATGAATATACAATTTTTAGGAGTAAGTAAAACATACCCAAAAAACCACTTTTTACTAAAAAGAAATGCTATAAATATTTCGGATCCAAAATTTTGACGTTTACTGACTTGAATAAAAAATTATGCACAAAAATTCATTGTTCGAATGATTTACTTCAACAATAGAACTTTTATGTGTGAAATAATAGAAAGCTGACTTATATGGATCGTGAAATTATGTAATAAAATTACAGAATAGATTTGAAGGCGTTTTAAGTTAGAATTTTTAGTAATGATCAAAGAATTGAATAACATATTGAGCATTATTCATGCATAATAACTAATATATAGATTTTTTATTTATATGTTCCGACTTTTTAAGTATTAGAACTTTGGAATTCTAATACTTAGTCAAAACTAATGCAAGGAAGTCGGATATTGTTGACCAATCGCACAGCTTCAGAATGTTGTATAAACTAGAGGATTAAATAATTGTAATAAAAAAAGCAACCATTGAGATGCGTTCTACGCATGTTCATGACAAAATGATTTCGAATTTCAACTTTTAGCTACACAAATAATAACGTCATTAGCAATTAAGAAATAAGGATTCGAATTATCATCGTGGATGTCCTTTTAGATCGATGTAAAATATATGTACAGTATAAGGTCACATTCTTCATAACCATATTTAATTTTTCCTAACATTTCCTAATTAATTCATAACATTATATTAATTTCCGTAATAACCATGTTTATTACTTAACATTAAAAAAACTCGCTCATGGATAATAGGAACCCCCCCAACAAAACCACTCCTTTCAAACTTTGAACTTATTTAAAATTATTCAAAATTTGAACCTAATTCCTCTATAATTTCGGAACCTATTATTGCATGAAAATCATTTTTATATCATTTTCAAATCCAAAAATATGAATTTCCAGTTTATATCAATTTTATTTGTTTAGCTTTTTTATAATTTTAATAAATATTTTGAAGTATATTTCGTTGCTATAGCTACTTGGTTTACAATCAAGCATGATATGGCGATATTAAATACATTTTTTTTCTGTTTTGCATGTTATCACTATTATATAATTAAATTACAATGAAAAAAATAAATAAGTGGAATTGGAATATAGAACGATGTTCCGAATGAGAGGTATAAGTCTTTATTCATTTTTTTTTACTATAACTAAACATCATTAACCGTTTTGCTTTTTATCATCTAATCAGATGACATTTTCTGTTTCGGTAATATGATATCTTACTGATTTAATTAACCCTTAACTGGGGATGTGCTGTCTGTGAGACCGCTAGCGATGGATTTTCGGTCACTCCTATTCTATTTCTAGCTCCATTGAATGGATTGACCCTGTAGCTTTCTGTTTTGTGACCTTCAATACACGTGCACTTTTTCAACTGATTTCAGCGGATGCTTTCTAAAATAATTCAGTTATTTCTTTGAGCGCGGTCTCTAAGACCGCACCTCCCTGTTAGTGTCCCAGTGATAAACATTGCTTAAAAGATGGCGCTAAAACTTGGACCTCGAAATATCATACAATTTACTGATCCTATTATGAAGCAGTGCTTCATACACTTTTAAATGAAGCAGCAAATGGTTTTAGTGATAAGGATAATTGTACAGAAATACTAATACATTCATTAGAAAATTTAATTTGAATGTAAATGAAATGCGGTCTCTTAGACCGCAATTCCCCAGATAAATCCTAAAATTTCACCTCCCCAGTTCATAGATGGAATACCGATATTATTTGTATTATGTATTATGCTCTTTTTTGTACCGAATTGTTGCATTCGTTGAGAAGTTTAATTTATATTTATAAATTTAAAAAACTATAATCCGATATCCACATGACGTAAGGTCAGGATAATTAAGGTATTTAAAATGGAGGTCGGAGAATACATCCTAAAACATTTACTATGTTGTGTATGGCAGAAGTTTCCATTTCCTATAAATTTTATCTACATAGAAAAGATATCGAGCAGAAATTCCTTTTATCACTAAAAGTGTTGAAAAAGTCGAAAGATATTAATGGCTAATCTTTTTAAATGAAGTTTCAAAATTTAAATAAATCTAGTCTACTATCATTCATAGAAAGATGAATGACAACTCTAAAAAATTTCATTTTTCTCTTAAAATTAATTTGCTGTTAAATTTATATTACTGGTAATATTTCTTTGCATTCAATGTTCTTTCCATTTTTTTCCATCAATATGTTTTCGTTCCTTAGAGTAACCATCACTCTTGTTTTGAATCAAATAACTGGATTTTAATACATAATTATTCTAATAAATTCCTTTAGCTTTAAATTTTATATTATAGGCAATATTTCTTTTCATTCACTGTCTTTTCCATCAATAATTTTTTTCCCAAGAGACACCGTTATTTATATTTTGAATCCAATTCCTGGCTTTAAAGTCATAATTGGTTCTACTAAATTTATTTAATGTTAAATTTTATGTTACAAGCAATATATATATATCTTTTTATTTATTCTCTTTTTCTTTTTTTTCCCATCAATGATTTTTATTTCCTGAGATAAACCGTCATTTATTTTTTAAACCAAATAACTAAAATTAAATACATGATATGTTTTAATAAATTCATTTAATGTTAAATTTTATATTATAGGCAATATCTCTTTTCATTCCTGTCTTTTCCATTCTTTTACATCAAAGATTTTTCTTTTCTTTGATTATGTTTTGACTTAAATTTATTGACTTATGTTTTGAATCAAATATCAAATACTATCTTTCCCATATTTTTCCATCAATAAGTTTTCTTTCCTGAGAGCAACCACCACTCATGTTTTGAACTAAATAAGTAAATACATAATTTGTTCTAGTAAATTCATTTAATGTTAAATTCTATATTACCTGCAATATATATCTCTTTTCACTCATCTTCTTGCAATTTTTTTCTTATCAATGATTTTTCTCTCCTTAGAGAAACCGTGACTCATGTATTGAACCATGATTTAAGCACTTAATTTATTTCAATGAATTCATTTAATAGTAATAATATAGGCAAT
>JAPMOR010111754.1:222866-237589 GCA_026543865.1 Argiope aurantia
TGAATTCATTTAATAGTAATAATATAGGCAATATCTCTTTTAATTCACTGTCTTTTCCATTCTTTTGCATCAATGATTTTTCTCTCCTTAGAGAAACCGTGACTCATGTTTTGAACCAAATAACTGGATTTAAGTATATAATTTGTTCTAGTAAGACGTCTCTTTTATAGTCCACTATCCACTGATACATTTTATCTCTAAGCTAATTTATCTTATGCTCTACCGAGAAACTCGGAAGTGTCTGCCAGTCCATGCTGAAAATAAGTGAAATTGTGGGTTAGAAGTGATTTATAGTCAAATGGGATTGGTGACATTTTTTATCGATTCGCTGGAGAACTTTGTCACATTTTATAGGACACGTTATCTATATATCCGCTTTAAAAACAGATTTAACGTAATAATAAACTTCTGAAGGAAAAGTAAAAATGATATTTAACACTAGTAAAAGGGGTTTTAAAGATTCTTAGATCTTATTTTGTAGTACAGTTATGATTAATTCAAATTAGACTCTCGAAATTGTGATAATCCGATGTAAAAAAGATTAATTTCAAGTTCGGTTAAGTGATTGATTAGTTGCCCGATGCTAATTAATTTTTATAACTAGTGGATTTATCTACTCTCTTAATTAAATGGCACTTCCTATTTGGGACATTTATTAGATTGAGAATCATATCTACTAGTGGTGATTCATCGCAATATTTAAATGAACTCAAATATTTGTGTTTAAAATAATTAGTTATGATTGATTAAAATCTGATTTTTGAAGATATAATAAACTTATGCAAAGAGATTTATTTCAAAATCGGTTAACTGATTGATTAGTTTTTCCACTGCTATTTAACTTCTTAACTTATCAATTATTTTAATCCTTTAATTAGTTTATACATTCTGTTTACTCATTTATTGAATAAAAAAAATATTTAACAATTTTGAAAGAATTTTAAAAAATTTGCATTATTTGAATCTATCTTCATAGCTCTATTTTGAATAATTGATTATGATTGGCTTAAATCAATTCTTGAAGCTATGATAGCTTGATGTAAAGAAATTTATTTCAAGATTAATTTATTGATTAGTTATTCATTTCTTTTTAAACTTCGGACAAGGAATTAATATTATTCCTTAATTGGTTGGTATTACTTGCACTAAAAAGGACATTTAATAGTGATGAAAGGGTTTGGAAAATCTTAATGTGATGCATAGAACAACCTGAAAGTGAACCTTATTTCAAATAACTTGCTTTTAATTGATTTAAATCTAACTCTCGAATCTATGATAATTGAACAAAAAGAACTTATATGGCTGATTATTAATTGATTACTGCTAATTTAATTCCTAAATCTATGAATTTATTCCGCTGGTGTAGTGTTGAAATTCGAAAGACGGATTCCAGGATTTCATGATTCATCATTATATATTGGTATAGAATATGAAAGATGAAAGTTTCAAATAATTTTTTTCTTACAGTTTTCATTGAGTTCATTAATTATACGTAAAATACACAGAATTTTTTTTATTTGGAGTAAAAAAATTGGATCTAAATATGTAAATTTTTATCAATCCAGTATATGTTATATACAGAATCGTAATTGACATCATTATCTTAATATTTAAACCTTTGCACAAGTAGAAATAATTCTATTAATAATTATTCACCTAAAACAAGGACTTAATTATTGTTCCAAAAAATAAATGTATTTAATTGTTTTTAATTTACCCGAAAAATTTATCTATATCTTCTTGAAACTTTGTAGATATTTTTAACGATCAAAATTAAAAAATAAGTAAATAAAACGTCAAAATGATGCATCGTCTTAAATGGTGCCAGCGATCAGTCATCCGAGTGCAAAGGGTTAATAAAATCATTGTTGCTATATATTTATGATTTACATATCCTATGAAACAATTGTGTCAAATTCAGCCAAACTATGTGCACTTAATCATTTAAGTAAATAGAGAGATTGCTGTCAATTTTCAAAGTGCTAATTAACTTTTCCTTTAATGAGTATTAAACGAAACTTTGCAATTTTTCCTCAGTAACTTCAAATCAAATTATTTCACAAAAATTTTTTACATCATCTTAAAATTTAAAAATTTACCATTACATTGATTCTAGATTTATTTTCACGTAATTTTTCTTAGCGTCCCTAATTTTACAAATAATTGAATAGACTAGATTTTGAATTAAAAAATTTTAGTATTTTCCATTGCTAAGTAACGGTGAGACTTTGAAAAACTCTTCCTTTATTTTCTGTTATTTTTATTTTGTTTTTCAAATATTTGATGGCAACGTTTTATTGGTTTCAAAAAAGAATTCTAAAATTTATTTATTTAGATTGCTGTCATTAAAATCACATGCCATATTCTTTTATGTCGTCTGTGAACTAATAAATAATATTTTAATTGAGAATAATAGATAACTTTGAATAGTGAGAAATTCGGAATAAAGACTAAACGAATACCTATAAGTAAGCCCATCATTCAAATTCAAGCGAAGCCAAGGAAAGTAAAGTTTTTGCAAACAAATGAAATATTTTTTTATTGCTAAAGAAAAGAATACATATGAAGAAATTTTGCAAAGAACACATTAACAGAATTCTGGAAGAACACTAAATGTTTTAAAGCAGACGATTAACAATATATATGAGAAACATCTATTGATTTGATATGTTTTCATGCTTTTTTTGTTACTGAAAAATAAAAGTAAGGTTTTTAATTAATTATCAAAATGTTTATTAAAACATTTCTTAAACTTTAGTATTTGAGAAAAAAAAATCTGAAGTATTTGTATTAAAAAAAGTAGCAATTTGTACAGAGAAATAGATATTTGCGATTTCAAAAAATCGGCTGGTTCAATAAATATTCATTTTAATTAAAAATTATTCAGACGATAAAAGGATTTAATGCATAAAAATATTTATGCAAAAGTAATTTTATTTTAAAAATAATTGATATGAGAGTTTATAATCCCGAACAACGCTATATAAATCAGTTATTTTTATATGAAAAATAATGTCAATTCACTAGGCGTTGCAATCACATAACAAAGCGATATCATTTAATAGTTAGCTGTAAATTGTCATAAGACGTACATGGACGTGATATTACAATCTGCCAATTAGACAAGCAATGGATTTCAAAATTAAATTAGGAAATGTATTTGATATGTATTACTCGAACATTAATTACTCTGTTAGATGTGATGTAAATGCCATTAAAACAATTATATTAGAGGAAATGCATTATATGCTAAATAATAGAGTCAATTCATATTCGCTTGATGTGAGTAAAACAATTCACGCCGCGTTGAATTTTGAAGCAAAAAAGATTAATGCTGAACATAATAAAAAAAATCTTTTAATTAAAACAACTTTTGTCTTTTTAGCCTTATGTTTTTTTTTGATAACATGTTTCCAATTCATTTATTAGAATTTAAATTATGAATTTTTCTTTTTATAATTTATTTAATATCTTTTCAATTCAGTTTTAAATAACTGAAATTCGTTAGCGTCATTAGAGTAAACCTAATCTGAAACATATTGATGATTTTTTAAATTTAGTCCTATCATCAGGGAGCATTTGCTCGTCTACCATACCATTAATTTGGTGAAGTTAACCAACTTCGATAAATTATATTTTATTGCATCTAATGAAGCTATAATTATACTTAGTCACAATATTCTTAAAGCATTCTACTTGGCTAGTAATTAAAGCATAGTGATCAATTAAGTGACAAATTGTTCGGTTGCTGAATCTGGGGGTTGAGTCAAAATTTTAATTTGCAATATTTCTCGAAAATGAAGATCAGACAATCATTGATAAGATCTCTGATCACCATTAAAGGTTTTAAATGAAATTAAAATACATTCATTCTACACTTTCAAAATTGGGGGGGGTGGCGACCAGTGACCCCTTTTGATATATCTAGGTGTTGTAAGCTTTGGTACAAAATAAAAATTGGCGAAATTGGATCAGTGGTTGAGATTGGGGGATTATTTATTTATCTTTCTACTTTATTTTACTTATGAACAAGTTATGTAAATTTTTATTACAATTGTTTTGTATAGTTACCATTTTAATACCTGCAGCTTATTAATAAATTTTTACATAATAGTTTATTAGAAATGTTATGAAATAAGAAAAATGATATGTACCAATATATTGATCAGCATAAATGGGCCAAGGGAGTACAGATGGCCAATGTCAGTTTAAATATGTCTTCAAATTTTCACGATTGTTACGTGGAAACTTACAAAACATCTTCATATTATGGCTGCTTTTTTTCTTTTTTCTCTTCTACATAATGAAGCCCCAGTGGCTAGTGATAAGGTCTTGGTTTTGGAGCCGGAGTTCCGATATTCGAATCCCGATTTCATTTAAGAATCGTCGAGTCCGTGAATCTGATGCATATTAAATGAATGGATACAAAGTTATTGGCCCCTAGTATAGGGCGGATACAGTGGTGGATACCTAAACAGCGGATACCTACTCGGATATTGTTTTCACCATCGCGATGACGTTACGAGGTCATCCTAGTAATAACTTAGTTTTGCATCAAAAAAAGATGTTAATAAAGCTAACCTAAACATCTCTATAAAAAACAGTAAGCATAATTTTTATTTTTTATTTTTTTAGCATTCTGAAATGAAATGTCTAAAAAAATTTGAGTTATATTATTGACGAATTTAAATATTACGAATAAGATTATATGAATTACTGACTATATCTATATATATAAAAAAGTGAAGGGTGCTGTAATTCCAAAGAATCTATTCCCGAATTACATAATAATACACAGTTAGGATTTTCATCTGATTAGAGTTCCTAACCCTCCCTCCCCCCTTTGAGTAAAGTAATTAAACAGACCTCCGATTTGTCTGATTTAACCTAAGTGAACTAAACAGCGGATTTTCCCGGCATCTGGGTTTATTAATGGTCTGTAGCACTTCCCTATATATCCGACCAAAATCATTAATAGTAAACCTTAATGATGAAAGCTTATCTACATAGCTGAGCATTATAAAAGGAAGAGATAGAAAGTATGTTAAATATTAATTTTCAGTTAAAATCTTGATGATAATTTGAATAGGATATACATTAACATGGGGTTGTTGTAAACATGCTAATATAAAGTTACTGAAGAGCGTGTTATTTATGTAGATTTTAGAGGTTTTATTCCCATGATTAACTTTAAACATCCCACTTTAGTTGTCTATATTCAAATAACATGGAATACTTTTTTTTCATTTTAATGGGATGCATAATCATGTGAGATAATCATTGATGCCAAGCAGTGCCAATTGAAATTCGGAATTCATAATTTTCGACATTTCTTGTTTTTAATCTTATTAATGCAGCACTAGATAGGAAAGTGTAATTACAATGTACAAAAATGTTTTGTTTATTACGTGTCTGCGTTTTGAGAATTGACTGCACTGTCAGACATTGCGAATTTCATATTTCTTATGATCTTAGCCTCGGGCTTAGAAAGTTTCAATTTCGAATCTCGATTCCACCGAAAGCGCTGTTGTATAGCGCGTTATGTTGCGGGCCAAATGTCATTCCATTGCTATAGGGCAGAATTTAGAGAAGGAAGAAGCTCAGGTGTCATCCTCATCAATTGACAAGGGTTCAAAGTTATAAGATTTGACCAAATGTAACCTTAGAGCTACTTCACACTGGACGTTACCCCATTAATTGCCAAATTCTCTCTTTTTTCTTTTTGGTTGGATAAGTTATATATAATATTTTAAAATCCAATTTAAACTTAATTAATTTCTTATTTTTAAAACTTAAATTAGCACATATTAGCTTCATTCTAAAATGTTGTCTTATTTCCTGATCTCATTCCACTTTTTCTATTTAATTAATTCAACTAAACTTGGTGAAAGTGCTTAAGAAGCTGTTCCCATGCTCTGAGTGAAGGGATAAAAAAATTGCTAACCGAAACAAATTTTTCTAAAAGATGCCTAGATTCACCTACCGAAATCGACACGTGTAAAGAAATCCCTATCAGAATCTCATGGTATTTAAGACCAGGGAAAATAGTTTCGATCTCTTTTATGCTGCTTCTGCTCTTGCGCTCTTCTGCTTTAGTGCCGTGCTGTGAGCGGACGTCAGTTCGCCAGCGCCTCTAGTACATAAATTATGCCTCCCGGGAGGGAATAAAAGGAAGTTGGGAATTCAAAGTGTCTCTCTGTATTCGGCCACGATTCTGCTTAAAAAATTAAATGTTTACACGCACACGCACGCACGCACACACACACACACACACACACATACAGACACACACATTCATGCGCAAAAAGTTGTGCAACTGGATAATTATATTCAAGTTATATTTTATTTTGGAAAATACAGGATATTTTTGAAAAAGGGTATCGTTAATTTCAAGTTTGGTTGTTTTAAAAAAATGAAGCACAAAACATTTTTCTATACACAATATTGACTAATGTACATAGAATGAAAATAAGCTTTCAGGAGTACCAAATATATTTTTGGTGCCGAGTGACAAACATAAAATTCCAAAGTCCTTAAATAAGGAATGAGGCAGCTAATGGGTAAATGCAACTGAACCAAACAAAATCAAATTATATTTTCAATGTTTAAAAGAATGTTTAAAAAGACGTGTTTTTTTTAAAAATCAAGTCAGTCAGTGTTGTTAAATATTCTCTTTTTGGCCTAAATTCACAACTTCTAAATTTATCTTATATTGTAAAATAAAAAATGAAGATTATTATAAATGAAAATTAGGGTTCATGGGATATCATTTTGTTAAGTCTTGAAATATCACAATTCCGTCAAATAAATTTGATCTTCAAAAATAATTATTTTATCGAAGGGCGAATTAAATAATTCGCCCTTTTTGCCCTAACATTTGTGTAAATACACAAATGTTTGCTTCATCATTACTTACAAAATTACAATTAAATATCTACTTTTATCAACATTAATAAAATTCGAATAAAATGTTTTGTTTTATCATTATTAACAAAGTCATGTCTGGTCTTATTAGTTTCATTAAAATTACAATCAATATTACAATTAGAATAAAACAACAGCTATTATCAGTATTCAGAATATTAAATTCATATGCATAATCTTTAACAAAATAACCAAAAATTTTTTATTGATACCAAACATTGAAACTATCAAAACGATCACCATTTTGAAATGAAGTAAAAAAATTCATGTATCTTTTTTTATATATATAATTTAGGGGGCATTTATTTCAAATCGTCAGCAATTCTTAAAATAAAATAGAGCCGTACATTTGATCGTAATTAACAAGCACATTTACAGATAGGCATACGAAGTCCCCGAATGGCGGAGATGAAACAGGACCTTGATCTTCACAATCAATGAAGAGCTATTTTATACTAAGTAATTATCAACATCCTTTCTAAAGTATATTTTACATAACTGTATAATAATGCTTAATCATTTAATCTCTCTTATTCATTTTACTGGCATATCAAAACATTTATCTTCAAACATCAATGTAGTTAGCTATTTATCGGACTACAACAATTTATTCTAACACCAAACAATTTCTCAAAAAAAAACAGAAAAAAAAAGAAGAAAAAAAAAATTCCGATGCTGCTTCTCTGGTTGAGTTGCTTGCGGTTTTTATTTCCGCAAACGTTTTATCCCTACTTTCGCGTGTATGCGCTTAAAATGACGAACACAGCGAGTAAAGTGTGTTATTTTTAGCTACCGCTGAGACGGTGAAAAGTTTTAAAAGGGATTTCTACTCCACAAAAAGTTTGAATAACATTCTTTCACTTATTGATTTAATACCATCCGGAGCGGAACTAAAATCAGTATTTTTATCGGAATGTATTTGAAGTTTTTATGAAACAAAAAATATCACTAATAAAAAAATTTAGTGTCGAGTTTTTTTTTATATTTATTTGTTTCGAAATGTATGTTGATTTCGCTTTTTAATATTCAATTTCTTTTTGATTCTTTCGGCAAATACAAATTAAAGCGAAAAAGTCATTTTTTAATTATTTTTTTAATGAAATGCTGGCAACGTTGAATCTTTTTAGATTGCTGAAATAGCTTTGAACATCATTCATAATTAAATCATTTCTTACAGATACAAGTTCTATTAAGGCGAGATATAATATCATGAAATTAAGTGAAAATGCTGCAATATGTTTCTAAAAATTAAAGCAGCTGGAGTGGTCTCCACAAAATTTTCTCGTATTCTCTCCAAAACATTTGTTATCCCAAAGAATGTCTTGCATGGCATTGGCTTCAAGTAGTTATAAAATTTAAAATTTCATGTGCATTTAGCATTTTTACTGTATTTGCTGTGTCATCCTTGGCGAGTTTTTTGGAGATTAATTCTAGTATGTATAAATAGTATCCCAAAATCGAATTTGTGTTTTAGACACGTTTTCCTCAATCGACTGAAGCAAAAATTTGACACAAAACTGCATTTGTAGTCACAAAATCCTATACCTAATTTGAAACATTATAATATTTTATGTTTGACCACTATCTTTATTTTCAAAATCTGTTATTAATTATATAGCAATGATGATGTGCATGCTAAAAATGTAGTTATTGTAACGGTGAAAATGTTATATCCGAAAATAGGCGGACAGAGAGTCATAAATGTAGCCAGCTCCAAAAATGCATTTTTCAACATCCATAAAAGTATAAACATGGAGACTAATTGACATCAACATGGAGATTTTCGACACCATAGGAATTTTCTTTTATAACTCCACTATTTCCCTACGAAAGAGTTAAAAGAATTTATTTCGTGAAAATGGAATAAATAATTTAGTTCCAATATTACACTCAACATAATTTTCAAAATTGTGTACATTTAATTTTAATTCTTAATTCTCCAACTGCTTTTAGATTTTTTAATTTATTAAAATTTTTATCAAAAGAAATTATGCAGTTAATATAAAGAATAATTTTTAGTAAACCAGCGAAAGTGGTCCCCCCAAATCTTTTTCGCCTTACATAGCATTGGCGTATAGTAATTAAGATATATTAACGTTTGGCTTGTATACGGTATTTTTACTGAATCTACTGTGTCATCTTTGGTGATTTATTTGGCGATTAATTCCTAGCATGCGTTAATAGTGTACAAAAATAAATACATCTTTTCCTCAACCGATTGGAACAAAAATTTGATACAAGATACACTTGTAGTTACAAAGTTCCATATCAGATTTATATATTTAAATTATTGTTTTTACACGCTTCTGAAAGTACAGACCGCCAGACGGACAATTCCTTGATGAATTTGGCTCAAAATTTCACATGTGTCTATTATATAGATGTAAAATGTGTGTGCTGAATTTCAACCATCTTCGTTTTATGGTTACCATGCTCATTTATATTCGAACAAGTGTTTCTGTGTTATTTTTACTTCAGACACACACGCACACGCACGCGCACACACGAACGCACGCGCACACACGCACGCACGCATGCAGTCTAGAATAAATGAGTACATCAAAATCTTGAGTTCGAATTTTTTTACGATTACTATACTTTTTCTACACTATGTATACAAAAAAACTAAAAAAAAAAATTATTAAAAGCAATGTGATAAAATTTTTAATATCCATTTTTATTTATATTATTTTAATGCAATTACCAATCAAAACGATTTTGAATACATGACCTGAAGTATTGCAAAATACCAAACGATTCTTGAAGTTGCAATTCAAGAATTCTTGAACGATTCTTGAAGTTGCAATTCTTGAACGATTCTTGAAGTTCAATTTCAATATGCATATTTTCTGTAAAATGCATTATACATTTTTCCAAAATAAAAGAAAACTTGTTTTATTTATAGAACAAGGATTCTATATGTTGAGGTATAAAATTTTTGAATAAGAATGGAATTCATGGCATTTGTTTCTGCCTAGAGACAAATTTTATTACTGTCTGCGATAGTACCTCCATCATGGTTATATTACAGACTATCAACCATAGTTTTCTTTAAGAGAGTGAATTCTGCGTTATTATTATGTACGAAATTTCAAATGGTACGAAAAATTTCATCTTCATATATTTTCCTTTCTTTTATTGGTAATAAATCTAGAGAAAGAAAAAAGAAAATTCTTGAAATGTTGTTGAATTTTGAAATTTAAAAATGTTTTGAATCGATTAATACAATTTTGTGAATTATACCTATGTTATTTTAGGTACTTTTTAGCATAGTAATTCTTACATTTTACTAGTTAAATGGTTAAAAATTAAAATATAAATTTTTTATTGACACAAATCCTTGATCAAGTGGTGATTTAAATATAAAAACAAATGCTATGTTTTCAAAAATAATATAGGTAACATATGTTTTTTAAAAAGTGAAATTATGTATAGTAATTTTTATTATATAATCAGAAAAAAAGAAGAAACGTTTAAAATTTTAATTTCTGTTTATTTCATCACAGGAATCATAATTTATATAGGAAAGAGGCTAGGATAAACTGATGTCTCTGTCACACCGTGACACAAGAGCAAAGTGGTAGAAATTTTTCTCTTTTGATTTTACTATCAGATTCTGATAGAAATTTCTTTGACCCTTGTCGGCTTACGTAAGGGAATCTAAAGTATCTTTTAAAGAATATTGTAAGCATTAGGGATTTCTATCCTTTCACTCGAAACATGAGAAAAGGCTCAAGTCGTCAATTTTCTAGAGCGCATGTTAAAAATAATTAAATAAAAAATGGGAATTGGATCAGGAGATAAGAGAAACATTTTATGATGAGGTTAATATGGGGTGAATTAAAATAAAAGTCAGGAATTAGGAAATTAATTTAGATTTAAAAATATCATTATATATATAATTTAGTGTTTGTATTCATCTCTACTTATAGTAAAGATGAATGTGTATGCGTTGGCCTTGTGAAGACTACAGCTACCAAATTTGGGGCTTATACTTTGGTGGATGTGTGTGGAAATGTGAACCCCGTAGCGTTCTTTAATTTTAATTAGTTAAAAATTGCTTGAAATCTCGACTTTTTCCTGAGATAATCTTAGAAACTATTACAACACAAAAATAATTTTTACATCGTTGTAAAATTCAAATTTTTTTCTTTTCAATGTACTTATATATTTAATAATCCTCTGCTATACTGCATAATTTTTAAACTATTTGGTAGTACATATAAGACTATTTTTTGTACTCATGTTTTTGAAAAGCATGTTGATATTATTAAAAAAAACTTTGTGTTTGTTATAGTTTAATCACTTTTGTTTCAAATTAAAGTTGAAATTTTAGGGAAGGTGATATAAAATAGAGAAATACATAGTATAATGAACAGAGCTGTGTAAGGTTTCTAAAATAGTACGTGTCTTATAATTATGAAATTTTGTAGCTTCAAAATATTTCACTGTACAAGTTATTTTGTCCATGTTACATAAAATATACAATTGAAATGTTTAGCAACTATTAATCTCGGCGAATAGCTGGTCGCCAAAGGCTGCTAACGAATGAAGGCTTTATACATTTTTACTCATTTCTCATTTCGTGTTACTATTCACGTGTAAATAAATCGAAGTGAATAATTTTAATACTTTTACTTATGCGTGCTTTGTTATTATATCTAGTGAAAATAAAGATCAATTCGATTTTTGTAAATAAATGTAGGTAAAAATTCAAAAGAAAATTTTTAATAAATTAGGAAAAAATTGGAAGATAATTTGTGGAATTTAAACATTTTTGATTAAAATTTTTTATTGTATTCTTTAAATTGACACATTTTTATATATAAAGTATTTTATAATCCAGTATTATCTTAGTGTTACATTTCCACATTCATCTTTTTCCATCAATTATAATAAAACACTTTTTATTTTCCCTATACGAAATATACAAATCTGTACATTCACAAGCATTTACATATTTTAACTCAATAACGATATGTCTTCAATAAAATAAAATTTGGTTCGTGAGCTTGTGATTACATTTTTAGTTATGACTGAGTCAAATTTTGGTTTCAATGAATCGGTAAAAAAATCGTTCAAAATACACATTTGTTTTTGTGGAATTTGTTTATTAACAGCATCGCAGCGATTAATCGCCAAAAAACACATGCTATTAGGCAATTTCATAATTTTAATTCTCCAACGAGATGGTTAATAATATACAAGTATTTGTGTTAGGGAATATGTAAGAAAGTTTTCCAGGGAGATCACTTGCATTGGTTTTATAAAGCCTCGATATTTAAAAGCTTTCATAGTATAGCAAAGAAAATCCGTACTTGCTTGGCGAAAAATAGATATGAAATCTCACTC
This sequence comes from Argiope aurantia, assembly GCA_026543865.1. Classification (NCBI taxonomy): domain Eukaryota; kingdom Metazoa; phylum Arthropoda; class Arachnida; order Araneae; family Araneidae; genus Argiope; species Argiope aurantia. Next base: position 235,143 of record JAPMOR010111754.1, read on the forward strand.
TTTTGCATGGATATATCGTTTTTACGGCATCTAGTGTGGTATGTTTGGCTGATTTTTTTGGTTATTAATCTTTGGCATGCGGTTAATACACAAGTAGAAGAGAATCGAATATGTATTTTAAAAGCTTTTTTCGGCCGATTAAAACAAAAATTTGTGTCACAATCCCGCATATTAATTATTTTTATTTAAATAATTGCATTTTTGAGCTACCACGTTTATATGAATGCAAAAGTATAAACAGACAGACAGTTGATCTTTTGACATATTTGCTTCGAAATGTGATACATTCTTACATTTTAGATGTAGGGATCGCTTTCACTTGTGCGCGAACAGTCGGACTGACGGACCTTCTCTCAATGGACTTCGTTCAAAATTTGACAGAAATTTACAATTAGATTTGAAGATCATTTACTAAATTTCATCCATTTAGATCATAGCGTTTTTTGAGCTAAGGAATTTACAGACGTGAAATAATCCCCAAAAAATGCATTTTTTTTCGTTGTAGATTCGACAAAATCTCCAGTTTTTGATAATTACAATATTTTCTCTTTATATACTTTGTGTACAAGAAAGTAATAGTAAAATAAATTCAGAAATTAAAATGCTGAAATCTACCGCACTTGAAGATATTTTAACTTTTAAAAAAATCTTTTAATAACTAATTCAAGAAAACAGTCGCATAGATGTTTGTGTTAACATTTTTATTGTTCTTAAAATTTTAATTATGAAATTACATCAGATATAAAGGCTTTCAGTAATCTATTTTCGAGTAAAAATAGCAATATGCTATCGAAATATTTTATTTAGAAGAAAACAAACGCATACGACGAATAAAATGATTCGTTTCAATTTGGCTTTCAATGCAACAAACAGCAATTAATTGGCATTCATTGGCTATGTCATTTACCACGTATCTGTGATGTCACCTGATTTAACTCCATTTCCTTTTATATTTCCTTAATTTTATTTATTTTTAAAGTCATTCGAATATCAGATAATTTCTTTTAGCTTTAATGTTTGTGACATAATTCTACGAAGAGCAAACAAGCGATGCTGATTGGATTACATAATAGGAGAAATTAATGAAAATGATTTTTTCGCTTTACGTAATAGAAAAGCATTCAACAACATTTGGCTAATTTGAGTTAATAGGAGATTCTAATTTTTTTCTCCGATCTCTTGAATTTTCTATTAGCCTAACGTTAAAATATTTGTAAATCAAATTTATTTTAGTCAATTCGAATTCTAAATTGAGAACAGCAAAAATGTCTTTTCGTTAATTAAGGTATCTGCCTACTTACGGAAACAAATGTTTTAAAAATCTCTCTAATGAGACAATTCAGTTCATTTTCTGGATCAATGTGATTGCAAATAATGAAAAATATTGTTCAGGAAATTCTGTGTCGATTGAGATTCTGTAAAATGTGTAAATTTGAGTAAAAAATAGTAAAAATTGCAACAAAAATCAAAACACTTTACAAATAAATCTATTACACATATTCCAAATATTTTTATGCACGGCGTACTTGTGCTGAAGGGAATGTAATAGAATCTAAGAAATGTATGCATTTTCAAAAAAGTTATAGCTAATCTTGTATTTCTATATTGAAAAGATCACAAAATTCGTAATTAAAAATTACATTTGGCAGTTCTAAAACAAAAACTACTCAGTTCAAAGTTATATTTCTACTTCATTGCCTTTGGAACACTTAAGCTAACATACAGTGTCTCACAAAAGTGATGGGACACTTGTGCTTTACAAAAAGGAAACTATAATAAAATAAATTAAAAGAACATGTACAAATTTTTTGTGGGTGTGTTTTATACTTAAATTTAGTAGCAATTATTACATATCGTATATTTTGTCAAAATATTAAAATATTAATTAAATAAAAATACAATTGTTTAGAATGAAGCAAAAATTAGCTCACATAAGTGATGGGACACCATTAGATATACAACAAAAATCGTCTGAAATAAACAATAAAAATATTTTTGGTGGTTTTATTTTTACTCAAAAGCAATTGGCAATAATTTATAAAATCGTCTGCAGTATTTCTCTCCAGTTTGTTTTGGAATTTTTGTGTTTTTTAGCTCTGTGCAGCCATGAATGCTAAACGAAAAGAAACTTCGCCTGAAATTCGAAAATTAGTTATTAATTTGCATATTGAACGTGGAAATCTATTAGAAAAACTGCTGAAACAGTTAACTTGAGTCATTCAACAGTTTTCAATATCATTAAACGATATAAAAAGAATCATATTATTCAGGATAAAAAAAGACCTGGCCGACCATCAAAGATATCCAATGGAATAAAGCTAATTATCGTTCGAAATATTAAAAAAAATCCAAGAAAGAGTGCTCCTAAAGTTGCTGCTGATTTACAAGCATTATATGGAATAATTGTTAATCCTGAGACTATTAGAAGGGTAATTCGATCTGCTGGA
>JAPMOR010111754.1:237599-249373 GCA_026543865.1 Argiope aurantia
GGAGTCATGATGACTCCTCATTTAGTCATGATGTAATCCATAAATTCATTCTCAATTACTGATTTTGTAGAAAGTCTTTCGAGACTTTCATATAGTCAGAATTGAGAGAAAACACAATATAAAATAAATTATGATCACGATTTTTCCAAGTAAAACGAATGTATGTGAAAACGCAATCATGATGATCCTCATGTAATCATAATCTAATCAAACTGCATTCCGATTTTACGAAGTATTCCTTCGAAACTTTCAATCATTTGGAATTGAGAGAAAATATGATATCCAATAAGATGTGATCACTATTCTCATTCACGAGTGGAAAAGCAATCATGATGACTCCTCATGTTGTCAAAATCTAACCCACGAATGCATTCTTATTAGCAGATTCCTTCGAGAAATTTCATTCATTGGGAATTGAAGAAATATACGATATAAAAGGAAATGTGATAATAATTTTCTTTTCCGAGAAAACGAATGAAAAAAATCATGGTGACTCATCATATAGTTATAATATAACCCTCGAATGCATTCTTAGTAACCGATTTTACAGAGAATTCCTTCGACAACTTTCACTCTTTCAGAATAGGAAGAAAAAACTGGTATAGAATAAAATGGATTGCGATTTTCTTTTCCTGGAAAACGAGTCACGAGTGTAAAAAAGTCATGGTGACTATTCATGTAGTCATGGTAATTCAGGAATTCATTCTTAGTAAGCGATTTTACGTACAGTTCCTTCCGGAATTTTCACTCATGCGGAATTGAAAAATAAACGAAATGGAATGAAATATGATCACGATTTTTTTCCCCACAAAAAGAATCACACTCACACGCGCACACACAGGTATGCACGCACGCATGCACTCACGCACACACACACACACATACACACAAATCATGGTGATTTCACATGTAGTTATAACATAACCTACGAATGTATTCTTAGTAACAGATTTTAAGAAGACTTTCTTCGATAACTTTCACTTATTCGGAATTGAAAGAAAATAGAATAAAACCGCTCACGATTTTCTTTCCCGAGAAAACGAATAACGAGTGGAAAATCAGTTAGATGACTCTTCGTGCAGTCATAATCTAATCCCCGAACGCATTCCAAGAAATCTACTTCACTTATAGACTTCCGAAAACATTCAATCATTCAGAAGTAGTAAATCACGTGTCATTCTGTATATGGAATAACGCACATTTTTGCTATCTTATTTTAAAATGATTGATTATTTCTAGTAAATACATAGATTTTGCATGAAAAAGAAGGAAGGGAAAGAAAACGGAAGCATACAACAAGGCACAATCGTTCCGTTCTTCATTTTTCAAGATATCCCGGAGAACTCAACCTTGCAGAGTTTTGATGCATTGCTTTTCCTCTGACTTCCCTGTTTGATTTATCCGTCTCACTGCAAACAAAAGACTGACCTGGGAAACAATGAGAAATTTATGGCGCCGGCGGCCAAAAAGAATTTTATCTGGAAACTTCTCAGTTTTTTGCATTTACCGCCAGTGTTTCTGTTTGAGGGGAAGTCACTCTCCGATTGAGTTTGTTTAATGGAGCCAATTTTTCTTTAAATAGCTCGAGAGATATTTCTGATATTGGATGCTAAGACTTTTCACTTAAAAGGGTTTCAAAGGAATAGAGAAAACAATGGATCCATGTAACCGAGCACTGGTATAGATGGCTGGACAAATCATGTTGATCTTTTCAATATGAATATGCGATAACTATAAGCTTCCGCTTCTTTAAATTTATTCACTGAGCTAGGGTTATTTTATTTTTATTGCATGATAAGGGGTGTCAATTGAATCGTATCGTGAATTTTTTTGAAGGGGAAATAAGAATTCAAATCTTTACTCTGATAAAGGACATAGAGGTTTAGGACCAATCTAAAAGTGGTCTTTGTATTTTTTTTTAGTTGAAAATTTATAGTTCAGGAACTCTCAAAAACACAAGTTCCTCTCGAACTCACCATCTTTATATGAGTATTGTGTTTCAATCTAGAAAACAACGTGTCCTCTACGTATCCCGAGATATTTACTACTTGTAAGTTGCCATTTTCGTCTCTTGTTTTATTGATTCTGAAAAGTGACCATTAGCAAATGACATTTATAGCTTTTAATTTACAAAGATTTTATTTGAATAAATAGCGTAAATGTAAATATAACACAATTGTGTCAAAAAAACCAAACCGAAGCTGTTTTCTAGTAAATATCATAAATTTGCATTTATTTTGCTAGCAGATGGTGCTGAAGCTTCAAACGCAGAAAGAAACAATATATCATCGTTCCTTTCCTGGACCCTTTATTTTGAAACCTAATTATGTTTAAAATATTGTTAAATAAAAAAAAGGAACGCTTTATTTTTACAAAATAAACTATTATATTAAAAGTATTCGGCGATAAAGCTAGACTTTTTAAAATTAAATTCAATTTTACCAAGAAAATTTAATAGTCTTTATATGTTCTCAAAAGGATTTACTCCTATGATTCAGATAATATATCTAATAAGATTATTATTATTCTTTTTGCTATTTCTTAACTGTTGTAGAGGAAGAAGTAATTTAATTTGATAGTAGGGGTGAATCACAGACAATTCATGCAACAATCAACATGCTAAAATAACCTTGTATAAACCAAAAATATGAAAAAATTGAATCTTAATGTTTCTACACTGGAACCTTCATTTTCAGTCCTAATTATATTTGTTAATTATTACAGAAAAAGTCAAACCCTTCATTTTTATAAAATTCACTTTTTCACTATAAATAATCGTCAGCTGAACTTGTTCAGTCTTTGTAGTAATATGAACTATTAAGCGACACCTCGACCTAGCCAGTAAAAATATTACATTTTACATTCCATAGTAAGTTGTGAAGCATTAAAAATGCATAAAATACATTAAATGAGCGTTAACATTGTTACACTAGGTGAGAGCTAAATACAAAAGCTTCGACAAAATGTCCCTAATAGAAGATTTACTGACTGGAATTTTTACGAATTCTTCGACTTCAAGAGACATCTAAGTTCGTGGCCATCTCAGCCTGTGCTCTCGCCATAGTGCATAGGCATTTATCACGTGATTTATAGATCCTTCTATGGTGTCACACTGATAAGTCGAAGTTTGGTCAAACAAACGAATTTTAAATACAGAAAATATAACATAGCCAGTTTATATTTGGTTTAGATAAAAATCACCTTTAATTCGGTTAATCGAAACATTTTTACAATGTTGAGAGGTTGTTCGTTTCTTGATGGAATTATTCATCCTCTCCAGCCAATCCTTAATTATTAATTTTGTAGTTTCATTTCTGAGTTTGAGTTTGGACTCATGGAAAGATATTTCTTGGTTTTCTAAGTTTAAAGCTTCCTTGGCTTTGTAATATCACATTGTGAACCTTACACAAATCAACAAAATGATTCTTTATTGCATAATTTCTGTACTTAAAAATCTTTATGTATTAATAACAAGAATAGAAAAATAAATGACTAAAAATGTAAATTTAATTTAAAGCCAATCCTCTAAAGAAGAAAATAACGTTCTTTTATATAACATAATGCCTTTATAAAGGGTTTGGTTTCGTTTGTCTGTTTTATTGGTGCAAGAGCCTTTGAAGACTATACTGCGCCATACATATACCTTTATAAAGGAATATGCATTAGATAAGTAAATAGTTAATTTTGCATAATCGTATCCATATTGCAAAACTAAAATATTTCTAAAAAAAATCACGTTTTTCACAGGAAAGACACCTATATAGATAAACTTAAAAGCAAAACTTTATCCAAATATAAAATTTGATCCAAATCGTTAGAGCCATTTACGAGATACACGAAATAAATAAAATTATATAGAAGAATTGCTCGTTTAAAGTTTTAAGATTTATTAGCAACAGTCAAAGAAATCAATAGTAATAGCACCTCCAGACAAATTTAAATGCTTTGTTAGTAAATTTTCTCGCCAATTTAAATCCAAGGAGGGAAATAAATTTTCATTTAAAGCAATAAAAATACATTTTTAAATACATTTCTCTCTATCCGAGTCTCTTCCTTACAAGAGATGACACGTTGAAGGAAAGGTTCCTTAAATAAAGACCCTTACAATGTAGATTTTAAAACCCTAGTTACATAACGACTTGCCAGGTCAGTGTTTTAAGCTATGCGCATCCATTAAAACTTCCTCGAGATAAATCAAGCCTTCTTTCAGATCTCGCCGAGAAAAACAACTGGAGAAAGACATTATGTGTCTTTTTCAACTCCAACGTGAAAAGGAATTTTATTCTTCGAAATAAAAGACGATAGATGTTTTATTCAGGCAGTGGGGTGGAGGAAATGCAGCGATTTAGGGCTCCGGCTGAAAATTTCACTCGGATATGGTTTGTTAAACTGTTCCATTACCACGCCTCATTTACGTTAATTGCCAACCTTGGTTTGGGGTGATGATGTGTCTTTGTCAGAACGTAAATTACACAGAGGTGGTGAAAAGGGTCGGCTTCATTTTCTGTATTTAACCGCGGGGGTTGTTCTGGAAGCATTTAACGAATTTATTTATTTGTCGCGAGTCTTTGAAATGTGCAAATTTTAGAGCTTAGTACAGTTTTTACTTTTATTGAGTATGTGGTGTAAAATATAGTAATCGTCAAAATCATTGATCAAATTCGGTATTTGACCTTGTGAATACAACTGTAATCTTGTGTCAAATGTTGGCATCAATCGGCCGATAAAAATGCATCCAAAACAGATATTCTCATGATAGAATCAATAAAAATAATAGGTTCATACCAAAACTCGATATTTAACAATCGCTAACAGATGCCTTACCCAAGGTCCACAATTTTATGCTTAGGAAATGGGATAAGATATTCAGTGGATAATATACGAGAGAGTTTCGGGAAGACCATTTACTCTAATTTGAATGGTGTCTCGTAATGCTTTTCAATCAATTTTGGTGGAAAATTAATGGAAATTGATTGATAGTACATAACAGCTCATTTTTAGAACTTTTGTAGTTAATATCAGGTTTAGCGTAAATGTAGATGGCCTTTATCAAAAAGAAAAAAAAATTAATTTCTATCAAATCCAAAAAGACAATGAAATGACTAACAAAGAAAGGGTACTGGTTGAAAAATTGAATTTAAGATGAAATGTAGTAAAATTATAGTATGCATTTAGGATATTCATTGATCAAAATATTAAAGTACAATTACCAGCCAGTTTTGAGAAAAAATCGTCTTCAACTGTCAGTATAGCTTATATACTCCATTGCTGATCGCCTGAATCAGCAACGATAATCGGCTAGGCGATTTCATAGCATTCTCGAGATCGGTCCAGGGCTAGTGTTTTTACTTTTTATCATGTGAGAAATGATGTTGTTTTGGTTAGGGGGTTTTATAGCTCGAAATCGCGTAGGCAATGATTAAAGCATAAATGGCAATTTTCCTCATCATCTTTTAATCGCATATATTTTTTACCTGCTTTTACCAGTATTGCATTATTATTATGTATGCTTCTTTGAAAGCAGATGCGTTTTCAAAAGGTTGAACCTGCTTTTACCAGTATTTCTTTATTATTACGCATGCTTCTTTGACAGCAGATGCGTTTTTAAAAGGTTGACGTAGAACTCGGACATCATAACTGTTATTTCATCTCAAAATCGATCGAGATCAAAAATTTTGTTTACCAGCTAGAAAAATTGAAAATGAAAGTTTAAAAAAATTATCATTACATATATAATATTGAGAGAGAGAGAAGTCTCGTGATTGTTTCAAACCGGTTTAAGCTGGTTGATAACTTAAATTAACTAAGGCAAATAATGACTTAAAAAATAATAATGTTTTCACATGATAACTGGAAATTTGCGATCGTAGATTTCATTTTAATTTTTCTCCAATTTTGTATATTTGTTTAAATTTTCATTTGGAACTTGTGATAAATATAAAGCATGCCATAACCTGTCCAAATTAATTTTTATATTTTTGTGTTAGTTTTGATCAACTGAAACAAAATTCATTACATATCTAGAACTACAAATTATTTACCATGATTAATTTATGACAATGTCATATTTGATGAGTTGCAACAAAATTCGATATTGTTCTATAGTTACAAGGTAGCATACCAAAATTCATTTATCCAAATTATTTTTAATTTTTTTCGTATTGAATTCATATCACATCTTCAAAAAATTTAGTTACCATAAATGGAATCGTGCAAGTAATTTTCGGATTCTTGTTTATAAAGATTTGCATCATGAAATCATTTCAGTGAGTGGTTTATATTCTTTAAACCTTGTAATAAAAAATATTTCAGAAAATTATTCTGTTTTGATAATTACAATTAGAATTTTATTTATAAACATAGCTAATCAAGTTTCATTTTATTAAAAAATTTTTTCTTTCTAAATTATTTCAAATTAATTTAACAATTTACTAACAGTTTTAATAAATATTTTTTTCGTTTTTTATGCAAAAATAAATATTTATTCTCCTAACTCTTGGATATAATTTAATTTTTAAAAGAAAAATGATTATAAACATGAACGCGTTTATTTAAATATTCAAAATTACTTTAATTAAATTAATAATTAATGAGATTTCAATTAATATGATAATCATTTTAAAATATACTCCGCCTAAATAATTCGAAAATAAAATACAATAGATATTTTATTCACTCGGTGAATCGGAAAATTTTCTCTGATTCTCTGAGCTTGTCAAACTATTCCATTACCACTCCGTATTTACGCTAATTACCTAACTTGCCCTTCAGATGATGATGCGTCTTTGTCAGCGGATAATTATAACGAAGTGGTGAAAAGGGTCAGAATTATAGTTAACCGCGTTGTGTTCTTTAAATAATGAACAAATTGATTTATCTGCTTCCAGTCTTTGTGAAGTGTTCAGATTTTGGAATGTAGCTGGTTTTTCACTTCTGTACATGGATATTTTTCTAAGATGAAGAGGTTTCTATTATCTCGGATTTGTGATGAGAAAATCTATCTACGATTTGGGTCATAAATTTGAGATAGATTTCCAAAAAAATTGCAATGTATTTGCGAATAGTTTGGGTGAATCGTTATCAACTGTCTTTAAAAGTGTAGAATGGGAATAGTAGTTGCTTACTTTGTCATATGACTCTGATTCTAATCGGCCTTGAAATAACTGTCTTGTTTTATCAAAATGGAGTATTGATTTAACGACATTAAAAACGCTGTATCTCGAAATATTTGTTCCGTAAAATTTTTCTTCATTTTACTTACTCTTATACGTAGTATAGTAAATATTGCAATCGTCAAAAAATACGAACTCGAGATTTTTAGGAATCTCCATGTTAGACCTCCATGAGTTTGAAAAACGTGTTTCTGGAAAATGTCCATCTGTCTATCTGTCTGTGACAAAGATAACTCAAAAACGCTTTGAGCTAGACTGATGATATTTAATGCGCTGTCTTTACTATAAATTTCTAGAATTTTATCAAATTTTTAGCAAACTCCGTTCAGGGGAAGTCTGTCTGTCCGGCTATTGGACTACCAATGAACTCATTAATTACAAATTGTAAAATGTTAAGTAAATAAAATTTGGTAATCAGATTTAGCATCTAAAATAGAGATTCGTAACGAATTTTAAAAATAAAATTCGCTGCAAAAATTTCACATACATAGTGTAGACACCTGTCAAATTTTGAGCCATATCCAACAAGGGATTGATTGTCTGTCTGTGTGTGCTTTTAGAAAAATGTACACGTGATAACTCAACAAGGCGATCACTTAAATATATCAAATTTGGTATGGGATTTTATTACAAGTGCAGTTTTGTGTCAAATTTTGTTTCTGTCGGGTTGCTAAAAACGCGTCTAAAACACAAATTGATTTTCGGATACTATTGATAGCATGCCTGGGATTAATCGCCAAATAACTCGCCAAGTATGGCACGACAAATTGTTAAATTCATGCAACAGTTAACTATTGCACGCCAATGCTATGTTAAGTGTTCTCTGCCTTGACAAGTTTATTGAAGAGTATGCGAGAAAGTTTGGGAGAGATAACTTCCACTGGTTGTTAAGCATACAACAATTTTTTTTTGGTTTGTGTTTATTGAATAGAATTTATTTCATTTGATAAGTTAGTTTATTCGTTCAAAATCCAATAATATTTTGTATATATGATTAAAATATCAAGGCTCTTTCTTGCATATAGAACAAATAAATAGAAGCAGAATCACGCGTATATTTACCAGATAAAATATAAATTCAGAGATGACGGAGGTTATGCTTTAAAAAGGACCTCGAAGATGCGAAAATGATTGAAAATCTAAAGTTCTTTAATACGAATTCTGACAATTAATTCAGCAAAATATCTAACTTATCTTATTCTAACTTAGTCAATGGACACTACAGACTACATTGTAATTTTTTCTTTTCAATCATAATTTAGTGTTCTGCTTTCATCTTAGCTTTCATTTGGGGATATCAAAATGTTTCTTGAAAACAAACCAGTTGGCAGAAGACCATAAAGCGGAATACAGATGTCTTTGAAATGCGTGGTAGTATTGGGGATGAAACACAACTGCATAGCCTCGTTCATTTCAATATATAGACTGAACAAATTTTCTTCAATTGTGATGACCGATTTATATTTGTTTTATCTGTTAAATTATACTGAATGGCAAATTATAATGCTTTAAGAAATATACTACCAGTTTGTTATTAATATGTAGGAATATTACTGTATTACTTAAACATTATTATTACACATTGATAAAAAGTGATTATGCTAAAAAAGTCATAATTTATTTTTTTGTAGTATATTTTTCTTCAAAATGAATGTTATTAACTTTGTATGAAACGTCCTTTAAAGAGGTTAAAAAATTACATATTAAAATCTTACTCTCTAAGTATCTGTAAAAATATAATGTATCGTTCCATATATCTGTTCACTTTTTCTCTTATTTAATCACATATAAAGCCAAATCATATAGCTTCAGTTTTTTTCCCACATAGATCAAAGTTCAGGGCTTTTAATGTCTATTTTTTTTATTTTGGTTCTAATTTCAATTTATGTGGAATTCTATTTGTTACCAACGGGAGTTGCCTCGTCGAAAATTTCTCATATACTCTGTAATAAATGTACTTCTGTATTATTAGAAGAAAGTCATTCAAACTATAGCTACGGCAGAGCCTATTAGACAGTTACTTTTCGTGTATAATTCTAACACAGAATTCATATACAGCAATCTTTTTTATATATTAAATGTATTTTCATTTATTGTGCCTTATATACAAAATATAAGTTTTTTGTATATTATGATTATGTATATAAAAAATTTGTAGTTTAATTATTATTTAGTATTATTTTGTATTTTAAATATTTGGTTCCGTGTTTCTCTTTACAATATTTAAATTTCTTATCATTAATAACAAAAATATTAAATACTTTTGAAAAAAAATTGCTTTCGGTGATTTAAAAAAAAACTTTAATACAAGTGGCCATTTTTCTAGGAACTGATAAATCTGAAATAATATTTTATGCAGCAGAATATTCCCATTTTAATAATAGTAATAATAATAAAAACATTATCGACAAAAAAATTGTATAATAAATTACTTTTATATAATTTTTTTTTCAAATTTAAGTGTTACATAATTTTTAGAACCTTATTTATTTTGTCTTGTTTCACGATTGTAAAGGCGGAATCTTATTGCTTTAAATAACTGGCGAGCACAAAGAACTAATCCTTCAGCCGCAATCATTGCACCGATTTCGCTATTTTTTATTTTATATATAAGCTCATTTATCTAGATATACCATTAGTGATTACCTATTCTCCCCTCCAGTTGCAAAATAAGACTTTGGCACAGATTCCTTCTACACCAGAGTTAACAACTTGTGCAATTTCTTTAATACACTTAGCCACTTTGTAGATATAAAGAAACCAATCCGAATATTTAGCTTATTTTGCAAGCATAATTTCTTTTGTTCTAAAAAAATAGATGTAAAGTCATCACAGTTAACATGAAATAATAAATGACTAAATAAATGCTTTTAACATAACTAGTGAATATCTAATTATCGAAACCAGCCAATTTTTTATAGTTATTTTTTACTCATTTTATAACTTGTTAAAGATTTGAAATAGTGTACACTTGTGCCTTTTCGAAGGCCGCATAATATTTTAATGATTTCAGGTACTGATCACCAGTTAATTGATTTAATTTTTTAAAACTCTGATACTATATACTGCTGTCATCTGGTGATAAATTTGAAAAAAATAATGATTTTAAAATAACATAAAATTGTGTATAATATATCATTCATTTAAGATAAAAATTCAAACTTTCTGGCATACCATCTAATAAATTTGTCACGCCAGAGAACGGCGTATGGCATTGGCGTACAATAGTTACAAAAAATTAAATTTTGTCGTGAGCATTTTTACTGAATCTATCGTGTTTTCCTTGGCGATTTGGCGGCATTTGGCGATTAAGCCGTGGTATGTATGAATAGTATCCGAAAACCGAATTTGTGTTTTAGGCACGTTTTTCTCAACCAGCCGAAACAGAAATTTGACACAAAACTGCACTTGTAGTCGAAAAATTTCATAGCGAAATTGATATATTTAAGTCATTGAGCTTTTGAGTTATCGTGTATATGGTTCTGAAAGTACAGACTGACAGACGGTCAACCTCTTCCTGAATTTGGCTTTGATAGGTGTCTACAGTATAGATGTTAAATCTATGAACCGAATTTTATCCATCTAGCTCTCTTCGTTTCGAAGCTATCGTGTTAACTTATATTCGAACAGCCGGACAGACTGACTTTCTCTGACCGTATTTTGTTCAAAATTTGACAGAACTTTACAAATTTGGTGTACCAAATTTTAACTGTCTAGCTCAATGTCTTTTTGAATTATCTTTGTCACAGACAAACGGGCATTTTCTAAAAATGTCTTTCCGATCTCAGGAAGTTCTAAAACATGGGGATTTGCCAAAATTTCGAATTGGATGGTCAAAATCTCGAGAATACTAAGCTTTCTTTATATTGTGTATACAAGAAAGTAAAAAGTAATTAAATATATATATATATATATACTCTTTATTGAAAAATGTGTGTATGAAACAACTTTCATGGAATAGATTTCTAAAAATTAAATTAAAAAAAATCATCTTGAATAAAGCCACATATTTCAATTAGTTCATAATAAATAATTACACCATTTTATCTTAAGTTTATAGCATAAATATTTCTAGTAGAATCAAGAAATCCTAAAGAGTCAATAAACAATTTGTTGCAAAAGAAGTAAAAATACAGTTGTTGATTTTCCAAAATCTATCGTGAAAGGTTCGAAATGAAGTTTGGCACTTTTCGCTAGTAAACCTAACGAACCTTGAAAGCGGGCTGTCTTCGGCAAAACAATCCAGTAGAAAAAACAACAGATATCTTGATACTGTTTCAAGAAATGATTTCTTTGAACCGCTCTGCCCGGTATATATTTAGCTCCAGCAAATCAAATTTGAAGTTCACAAAAACGAAAAACTAATCCGCTAATAGAAACTACAACCTTTCCCTTTTCTAAATTTATACTCGCTAACGAACACGGATGGCATTTTATTTTTCATTTTGGAATGAATAAATTACTAATCTAAGGCTCCGAGGTGTTTAGTCTTATGGCTATTAATAGTTTACAGGATGGATTTTTTACTTTAAAAGCAAAGCGCATTTGTTCCTTTGCTTTTCCAAATTTTGGAAATGAATGCAATTAAATAATTGCTTCTTA
>JAPMOR010111754.1:249383-304543 GCA_026543865.1 Argiope aurantia
AAATTTTGGAAATGAATGCAATTAAATAATTGCTTCTTATTTTTTTTATTTTGAAATGAATAAACTATTAATCCAATTCTCCAAGATGTTTAATCTTATGATTATTAATAATTTATAGAAAGGAGTTTTTTTTACTTTAGAAGCAAAGCACTTTTGTCGGTTTGTTTTCCCAAATATTAGAAATGAATGCAATTAAATAATTGCTTATTATTTTATATCAGTAGCCTTCAACAACTGGTTGATTAGCAGGGAATATTAATTGTATTTAATATATGCATTATACAGAGATCTGTGACATACTGAGCTGCAAAAGATATTAGTCCTATTTCATGAAATAATAAAAATATTTATTTTGTAAAAAGCATCATATACCACATTTTGTTTATAGGTTAAAAAGCTTTTAATTGCTTTTTTTTTCTGAAATTTCATTTTTATTACCTGATGATACCTTTTATCATTTGCGTGCAGATATTATGCAACAATATTAGCAGAAAATACATATGTGAGTCTGTCTGTCATAAAAATTCCTTTGAAATAAAACTTGCATATGATATTCTGAGATGCCTTTCTACGACAACAATGCTATTTTAAGATGTCGAAATGAATGAATTCTCAATATATTTAATTGCCGAAATTGAGATAATTTTGGTCATTTATTATTAATAACTTCGGAAATATTTATTGCACAAAATCTTTTTTATATCATCTTATAGAGCAATAAATTATCTTTTTTAATAATTGTATTTTTGTCATTAATATAAATATTTTTCTGTAACAAACCCTTCAAAATTCAGCGTAAACGCAATTTACAAAATTCATCTTAAAACTCCATTAAATTCAAATTCATTTATTGTTTCATTAAATAGGATGTTTAGAGATAAGCTACCTTTTGTTTTATATTTCTCTTTTATATTTTAAATATCTTTTGGTTTTATTAACATTAATAAATAACTTTAAATATCTTTTGGTATCTTTCTTATTGGTTTTAAATAAATTCTAAAGTGTTTTTAAATTGGATTGAAAAGCACTGGATTCTAAATTTTCTGTCATCTTAAAATTTCAGTTAATTAAAAAAGGCTGACGTCATTTCGCGATATCTTCTAAAAATATTTAACAAAACCTATTTCTTCACCAGATGAAAGTTTTAAAAAATAAGCTTTTCTATGATATCAATTTTAGTTATATACACCTTGTCTTGTTTTAATAAATAATATTATTAAATTAAATATATAACGTTACTCTTTATTACTGAAGAACAGGAATTGATGAAAAGAATTGTAGCCACACCATATTAGCTGAATTCTGAAAGAATACTAAATAGAGAGTAGGAATAAAGAGTATAATACTAAATAAGGAGTAGGAATAAAAAGTATAATACTAAATAAGGAGTAGGAATAAAAAGTATAATACTAAATAAGAGTAGGAATAAATAGTATAATACTAAATAAAGAATAGGAATAAATAGTATAATATTAAATAAATAATAGGAATAAATAGTATAATACTAAATAAAGAATAGGAATAAATAGTATAATACTAAATAAAGAATAGGAATAAAAAGTATAATCTATACTTATATTAAAGCTCAATGTGTGTGTGTGTGTGTGTGTTGGCACTCTACAGGCCAGACCATTCAACCTACAGCTACCAAATTTGGCACGTGTATACCTTGGAGGCCGGGAATGTGCACCTGGGGGTTATTTTTTCGAATTTTTAATTAGAATTGTATTTATTTAAAAATTAAGCGAAATTTTGGCGTATTTCTGCTATACCTTCCGAAAATATTACCGCACAAAAAAGATTTTTACATCAAGTTAAAGATCAAAAATTTATCTTTTAAATGCTACCAATGCTTTAACATCAAAATTAAATTTCTGTTTCTAATGAATTTTTAAATAAATATTTTAACTCTATTTTTCAACAATTTCTTTCGTACAAAATAAAAATAAACGTTTCGCATTCCTGGGAAAAAAATAGCTTTTTTCAAAGTGTTGCCATCACATTGATTAAAGCTCCAATTAAAAATAAATTAAATCTTTTTGGAAATGAAATCGTCTGTAGGAAATGAAACAAATAATAAGTATTATTTTTTTCTAAAAAATAAATTCAAGAAAAATTATTTTATGATCTTTTACACTCTCTATATTATTAATTCAATAAATCAGTTTTATTTTAAGGCAAGTTTTGTTTAATATGAACAGAATATGCATTCAAACCAGGGCCACACAGCTAATTTGTAAACCTTTAGTAAGACACAGATCTGTTGCGAAATAAATCGTAAATATTTTATTTAAAAGTAGCAAACGATTATTTTAATAATTATAAATTTTATTTTGTAAATAGTTCTGAAATGCAGATTGGCAACAGTGATATTTTTAGAACTTTTAATTTGTTGTTTAAAAACGATGCTAGAATTTTGAATGAAAATAAGTTGATGTAAATTTGATAATATTATCTACAATGTAATAAGATTTAGTTTCATAATAAGTTTGTCTGCATTCTATTTTTGTTGACGCACGAACACAACAGATATACTAAAATGGTTTAAATAGAAAATGATTATATTTTACTTAATTCAATAAATGCTCTAATAAAATAATGAATTTTTGATTTTACATAATGCTTCTGCTGTGGAAATCACGAATAACAAAATGTTCTTGAAACACTAATATTTTAAATAAAAAGAGTTAATTTCCAATCAACTAAATCGATCACTTAAACTGACTGATTTATGAAAATTTGAATATCACTATTCAATAAAAAAAAAGGATAATTTTAGATTTTCCATCGATCGTTTCAAAGAAAATACGCCAATCAGCGCGCAGGTTTCTCAAGATTAATTGGCCTAAGATTATGAAAATGTTGAGTTTTTCTAAATTTTTAACATTCAAAACTTCATAAGTAAGTCTTAGTTGATTGTGGAAAATAGAAACATTCATTCATTTATTTAAAATTTGGCGTGTCTAGAATATTTCTCAGAATATGATACCTTACTGCATTAAATTTAGATTTCATAATTTTTGAAATATATTTATAATACGGAACAAAATATTATTATTGATTTCATTTCAATCCTTTTGAAAGCAAATCTAAAAACTGAATTTTATGCTAAATCTTAGAAATTTTTGTTGAATTATTCCTTGAGATATTACATAAATTATCAAAAATATTTTGTAGTTCACATAAGACTTAAATACCGAGATATTCTGTTTGCAATACTCATATTCAATAATAATAGTAATAAATAAATAGCAATAACGATGATAAATAAAATAAAACGCTTGGTTTTATTAAAAAATATCTTTATATTAATTGCAATTTCATCATTTTTACTTTAAATTAAAGTTGACGTTTTACCGGAAATGACAACAAATTAGCAAAATATATAGAGTAAATTGAACGAAGCGATCTAAACAAAAGTATAAGTTTGGTATGACTATCAAAATTTGAAGATTAAAGATGTTTTGTTTGAGAATCTATTAAGAGACCAGTTACTTAAAATATTTAATTGAAAATTGTAGCGAGCGTCAATACTGGCGAACCGGCTGGTCGCCAAAGGCGGCTAGTACTAAATAAAGAGGAAGAATACTAATCAAAAATTATTTTAGTATTCTGGAAGAACGCTAAAATTACTTTAATGACTAAAATGCTCGTTATTTTAGTATTCTAGAAGAATATTAAATATTTATTGAATATTTTAGAAGAATATCCCTCTTTAATAATACTAAATAAAGAGGATGAATACTAATAAAGAGTTATTTTAGTATTCGGGAAGAATACTAAAATATCTCTTAATAACTAAAATGCTCGTTATTTTAGTATTCCAGAAGAATATTAAATATTTATTTAATATTCTAGAAGAATATTCCTCTTTAATAATACTAAATAAAGAGGAAGAATACTAATGAAGAGTTATTTTAGTATTCTGGAAGAATACTAAAATATCTCTTAATAACTAAAATACTCGTTATTTTATTATTCTTCTAGAATACTGAAATAATAGTGTAAAAGAATATTTCTTCGACACCAGAGTTTCGCCTACATTTCATCAATATGAGTAGCGAGCAATTATTCCATTGAAGAATAATCTAGAAATATATAGTATGAAACTTCTGGAAGACTAAAAAACCATTATACGAAATTTCAAACTTACACTATTAATCTACTTTGAATAAATACCAGATTATAAATCGTTACCTCGACACCAAAAGTGTGCCTAACTTTTACCAGTTCCAGCAGCGAGCAATCATTCCAACAAAGAGTGTTCCAGAAACACGTAGTCTGAAAAGAAATTCTTGGAAAACTCCTCCGTTACTTGATAGATGACTTCATCAAGAAAAAGAGGGGTGGGAGAATCAAAATCGAGAATGGTTTCTAAATGGATTCTTAAGTGCCGAATATCGCTTACGATCGAAAATATCATTAACCGGGTACCGAAAGCGATATTAGGTTCTAACGTACACGTGGAAAAGTGTTTTCATACTTCCATAGACGCATGAAACTAAGGGGGTAGACATTCCTCAATCCCTGAGAAGAAAGTGTCGAGTAACAGAGCTAAGAATAATTCATTTATTCTTTGAAGGAAGGAATCGGGAATTATGACCTAATCTCTACTAATAATAAAGATCAATGTGTGTGTGTTTGCGTTTTACAGGGCAGGCCATTTGACCTATAGCTGCAAAGTTTGGCACTTATATACTTTGAAAAATAAAAATATGCACCTAAAAGCGATTTTTTTTAAAAAAAATCTTATTTGAGTTTTAATTAAGTTACTTTAAGATTAAATAGATTTGGAAGACTTTAACCGATAATTTTAGAAAATATTACACTATAAAAATGAATTTTACACCAAATTAAAGTTTTAAAAACTATCTTTTCAATGATACCAATTTAGTTCTTGCAAATCTCTTGAGTCTATTTAAAATTGATTTTTAAATATAATTTTAAGTATATTTCACAACAATATTTTTATTGTTATGAATGAAGCCCATATCGTTTTTATTGTTTCATTCATTATTTGATGTTTTCATTTTCTTCCGTTGTTAAAAGCTAAGGAAATATTCTGTTTTATATATGTGTATAGTTTATTAGAAGAATAAAAAAAAGTGCAGTTGCAGTACCTTGAAAAAAGATACTTGAACGAGATACTTGCTTAATTTTTACAAACTAAACTTTAAAACAATCGCATAGAGATGCACAATCCTACCCTTTAAGGTATATATGTGCAAAATTTGGTAGCAGTAGGTGAAACTTCTGGCCTTTAGGTTACCAGCACACGCACACACACACACACACACATTCATCTTTATTATTAGTAGAAATACAGAATGCTTAGCAGAAATTCGAAGCAATATGAGGAAGTAATATAAAATAATCCAGTTTGCGTAGAAATGATGGAAATTAAACCATATATTTTGTCACAAAACTATGATTTTTAGTATAATTTACTTTTAAAATACCAGGTGGCTCTGCAGTACTCAGTACTATGCATTACACAGCATAAGCTATGAGAGCTCAGTAATGTTAAAATTATGCATATGAGTAGATTTAATGCCGGTGGAATATACAGCACAAACACTGGGAGTAGCTACCCGAAAATACCTCGCATCCTTTCTAATGTAAATATTATCCTCTCCCATCTCCTCATATAAAAATTGTGGGTTTTGAAAAGATCGCAAACGACAAGAGTGCTCAGATTTTTATTTTCAAAATCTCACATATAAACGTTTTGTGCTTTTTAATATAATAGAGAAAATCAAGTATACACATTGGCTGCCTTTTTTTCGGTCGACTAAAACTCAAATTAGAATAACAATTTTATCTTGGAATTCTTACCAATTTTAATAAAAAGATTAAATATCAAATTTCATTTACTTAAATTGTCGCATTTCGGAGATATCGGAATCAATCAAGATAACAGCGTTTTGAATAAAACGAATCCAATAATAATAATAATAATGAAAAAAAAACCAACTCTGTTTTATCTTTATAAATTTGTTTCAAGGAAACTGGTGTAAATCATTTCTTTAAATTTCAGCCGCATAAAATAAAGAGTTCTCTGTTTCTTAGAAATATCTTATGAATATTTCAAATTCATAACAGTGGACAGATTATTACAGTGACGTAGCGAGAGAGTTATCAAAGGCTTAATGTAATTTTTCTTCCGACCCGCCTGGGGATATGTAAATGGAACCGAAGACATATTGCAATTTTTCAAATGTTTGGTGACTTTATCAGAATAGGGTCTGAAAAGTAACAAAAATTAACTAAAATTCTGTCTTCATTCTTTTTTTTTAATAATCCGCCCCCCCCCCGTCCAATGCTACACCACTGGTTTATAAATTACCACCTAATAACACAAATAAAAGGAACCAATATAACAAAGCGGCTCAATTTTTGTTGCATTTTACACAAAATGTTTTTTTATTTAACCAAACATATAAAGAATTATTTATAAACTTTATTTTTATTAAAGCAAAATTTTATAATATTAAAAAATAATACTTAAAATATTAATAAGAATTATGTATCTGTTAAATCTATTTTTTTTATTTTTTTCCCCCTAAACAGAAATATATTTTAACGATCCTATTTATAATAAAAAATGCGATGCACATTTGATATTATGTGATATCTACTGTAATTTTCAGAAAAATTATGCTTGTTAAATTGAGTTTTCTGTGATTGACTGATTTTATTCTTTTATTATGCTACTAATATTAGAATGATTTTCAAAGGAATTTTCCCTTCTGGAGCCTATATATCATAATTTGTTAAACTGTAATGTCATAAATTGATGCCATGCATTTTCAAATTTTAATAGCACTTCATAGTTTCAAATAGCGATTGAAATTATGTTTCGTTGACTTGAACAAGAGTTCGATCTGCAATTTAATATACACTCCCACGAGATTTTTTTTTCAAATTTATTATTAATTATTTTCTACATTGCTCCAATTTCTCTACGCCGCCGTCTAAAGCTGAAAAATGTTATGATAATACAAAAGTTCGTTCAAAAGACAATTTTATAACATTTAAAAATGATGTGAAATATTCGGAATCGAAATATATTCGGAAGTTATCGTGGAAAAATTTCAAAATTTCGCTTAATTTTAACTAATGAAATTATTTTTAAAGTCACTCTGAGTACATTTCCGGCCTGCAACACATAAACTTGCGAAATTTGGTAGCTGTAGGTCAAATATTCTGTCCTACAGCAACAACACATATGTAAATTCATCTTCATTGTGAACAGAGGTTTCGGTAGTAAATATACTAAGTGAATATTTTTGGGCCACTTTATAAATTTTTATCTAATACAATGTTATACACATAATGATGAATTGCAAAAAAAAAGGGGTTGTGCTAAATTAATTATTTTCTGTAATCAATTCATAAGTATCTTTCGATATTTATGAATTGGGCTCTCTGAAAACCAAATTATGCATTAAAAATTTTCAATTTACATGTAATAAATTAGTATCATTTCACGTAAATGCATAAAAGAATCCATATATAATTATTAGCTCCTTTTTACTTATATATCCGAAGCTGTACAGCACCGAACTGTGTCTTGGGATAAATTCAAGTAGGTCAATTTAAGCATCTCAGAAAATGCTTCTCAACCTAACAATGTAATTGTTATTTCTGAAATTCCTCAATGTTTCAAAATTCTCATCCAGTTCTTAGCATTCGCGCAGAATACGGAATGAGAAAATTGCACATTCTATACTGAGAATAATTTATAATTTGTAGGAATATGTATATGCAGCCAAGATTTGAGTATGTGTAGCTTACGAATGGAATCTCTTTCGAGAAAATTTCTTTCTTTAATGAATAAATGAGTAAAAAAAATGCCATATTGCATTTTAAATACTTTTAGTCGATGCAGAAAAATTGCCTGCAAAACACCAAACGAATAATTTTTAAATCACTTTTCCGAAAAATTGTAACTTGAAAATATTATTGTAAATAGCATTATTTATTTTATCGTCTGCGTTTTTATAACATTGTTTCGATATCAAAATTAAAAATTATAAAATTAGATCAAAATAAGATAAAATGTGAAATATTTTTATTGTATTTGAAACTGAAGTGCCGAAGAAATTCTTGATTTTTATTTATTTATTTATTAAAATTATAAAATACGGTACACAGATCTAATCTCTAAATTGAGACATACATGAAATCAATGTATTTTGTTAAAATAGAGCATTCGGTTACTCTTGCAGCCAAATATTGTCGTTCAAAACTGAAATTTGTCCCAAACCTGAATTACTTTTGAACAAAAGGATCATATTCAGGGCTATTTCTTCAGTGTAAGGATTCGTCAATTTCTTTTGACCAAAAAGGATTCAGGGCTATTTCTTCGGTGTAATGACTCGTCAATTATTCATCAAGTCACATATCCATTGAATTGTAAATGAAATTGAGTCTCCAAGCGATAATCTTCCTATACTGAAGCCAAAGCATTCTCAAGCCTCCATTTATAATTCGATGGTCTCGAGCTTGATTTTTTTACGTCATGTTTATGATTTGTTTAATTTTGAATTTATTTCTTTAGCATCGTCAGTTAAATGTTATGTTAATCTGAAAACTATGAGGTGAAGAGTTGATTTGTGAATTTTTTGT
Source organism: Argiope aurantia (assembly GCA_026543865.1). Classification (NCBI taxonomy): domain Eukaryota; kingdom Metazoa; phylum Arthropoda; class Arachnida; order Araneae; family Araneidae; genus Argiope; species Argiope aurantia. The sequence continues at coordinate 258,015 of JAPMOR010111754.1, forward strand.
CAGAATGCATCGTCATTATGTGAGACAAATAATTTTTAAATGCATTTAATTTATATTTACCTCTTTCATGCTTTCAAAATTGAAATGCTTTTAACCGATCTTTTATTCATTTACTGATATATTGATGTGCTAAAGTTCTGAAATTTTGTTTATATGTGTGTTCCTGATGACAATACATATTCTACGATATCTGAAATTTAAATATCTGTTAAATAATGTATTTCAGTTAAATTTTGTTTCTTTATGAAAAATACTCTCTAACATTGAATGCAAAAAAATTTAAATGATTAAAATATTTTAAAATAATTATAACAATTAATTATAAAACTTATTTTTAGAAAGTAAAAAAATATCTAAAATAAGTAAGTCTTAAAGTATGTTTTCATTATTATGCAAAAACAATAAATAAATTGTTAACATTAAGAGCACGGAACAAAATTATAAAAATGTAGGGAAATGAAAACAATGTACTATAAAGAAATTAAATCACAGTAAATATCTTTAGGAAATATTTAATATGTATCAAAATTTTAAATATTTTGTAAATGGGATTAAATTTCTAAGCCTTTTTTCTTAGGAAAATTCTAAGACAATTTGTTTAAAGTACTTATATCAGAACAGTATAAATTAATTTTTTTTACCTTTATATGTGTTTTATAAAAATAACAATTTTTTATTTTAAGTTCTCTAATAATATGGTGTTTCGGAAAATACATTTTATTATCAAATAAATACTGTGTGATCAAAATATATCCAAATATTTCAGATAAACACAATTTTTAAAAATTTCTCCAAAAAGGTTGGGTTATTTAATCTTTAACTTTGACCATCTAAAGAATACGTTTGAAATATTTTTCAGTGAATATTCGGAACGAGGACATCTAGAGAATAATTCAAAAATTGATAAAGAAATAATTATGCCAAAAAAATACTTTTTTTGCATAATTCACATTTTTGAAACGGACTTAAAAATATTTAATTAATTTTAAAAACTCATTTATTGCAAATATTTTATCTTTTAATCCGTTTTAAAAACAATTAATACTAAATATATATTTTTATAAAAATAATTATTTTTGCTTTTTTAATTTTCAAATGACTTGGCATATCGCCATCTGTCGGTAATGAAATATTTTAATCGTTTGTAAAATTTATGCAGAACAGACAGACAAACAAATAAAGCAAGCTAATATTACAATGTCATCCAGTTCTGATCTATGTATAAATTTTTAAGCCTCTAGCTCATCAGGAAATTAATTTAAAAACTATTAAAAGATATGCGATGAACAGACGGACAGACAGAGCAGAAAGTGAATATATAAAATCGTATTAAAATTATTTTGCATTCTTCACAAAAAGTTGCTAATGGTTTCTTGTGCACTTTACTTACATATATTTTCTCTAAAAATAACATTATTCTGATAGATATAAAAGCTTTCAGAAAATCCTAGAATTTTCTGCCTTCTTTATAAAATGGAGAGTTTTAAATCAAATTATACGAAACTCACATAATATGTGACAATAGCCTGGTAAAACATTACAATAAAATTCAAAATATATATTTTCAATATTCAAAAAAATACGAGTATTTTGAATAAGTCATCGTTATTGCGCATATAGGAAATATTGCATTTTTTCCGTAATATTTAACCCTTATATAGGATAGCTCATACAAAAATTTTAGATGAATCTCATTAAGATTCAGAAAGATATCATCACCAGTAAACAAATGAATTCAGCAACAAGCTGATATTTATTTATTTATTGCTATTTTTATATAAAGAGAGTATTTTTGCTCGTTGTGCAGGTTTTTTTTAGAGCTGTAATATAAAAACTACATCCGTCCCAAAAAGTAAAATTTTCTATTTTTATTTATACCCTTGCATTATTGAAATTTCTTTTCATCATAACGATGTTTGAATTTTATGATGTTTTTTCAACTCAGTCAGTGACGTTCTCGAAAACATTATCAGATTTCCATTCCTAGGAATCTTTTTTTATCCTTTGTTTTTGATCAGTTGCTTTGTTCCGTCAATATAAATGATACTTGTACAATTATTGAATCTCTGCTCTACAATATGAATGTAATCCTCTGCCGTCTATTGAATAACTAATTATTTGGAAGTCTTTTAACTTAGATGTATTTCAGTATAGCAAACATTATTTAGTATATAATATACTAGCTGGGCCTTCCAATGCTTCGCTGAAGCCAGTTTGAACATAAGATAGTTTAAAATAACGTAATTGAAAATTTTCTATCAATTATTGTCTATAGTTAAAATTAGATATTTATAGATATTATCTAAAACACAAAAATAATAATATATAAATTGTAACTACCGTTGTATTCAATACTAAGCACATTGCATAGACATATAAAGTTTTCGGGGATTTCATTTGGCATATACATAAACAAATCCCTTGATTTTCCAAATGGGAGTATACATCATATTGAGAAAATATGAATTCTCTAAATTCAGTAGTCCACATTCGTGCATTAATTGCGGAACTTCACAAATTTTAACTTTTACTTTATAATAGTTAGAATATAAATGCAATTCAACCTTACCATTACATATGCACAAATGATTTTCTTACTTCAATACGAGTACTGACTTGTAATAATGATATTACTCGTATATTATAGCTTTCTTCCTATTAGTCGAATCGAAGATTTCAATAGTTTTAAACATTCTTAGGGCAACGTCTATCATTTTGCAAAAAACCGCGCATAAAGTAATATAATAGTTCTTTAGTCTATAAGGAATATACAATCAAACATTATTTTGTAAATGAAGAAATTTTTCGGTATTTAACATATTGAATATCCGGAGGACCCATCTTCTCTCGGCAGGGGTAGAGTTTTTTGTTGTTGTTGTAAAATCGTGATTTTTTTAAAGAAAATATTTAGATACGAATCACATACTGATTATATATGATATTTTTCAATCTTACCTATATATAAAGTGGTAATTTAAATAGGAAAAAATCATGAATGCGCTTAGTTTAGTATAATATTCAAAACAGTCTTATATATTACAATATTCATTTTACAGTTTACCTGGGGTCGTGGTGGCCTGGCTTCCGGTCACGGCTTATGAGCCGTAGAGTTTCAGGTTCGAGACCCTACTGCACCGAAGAACCGCCGTGTAAGAGGGTCTGTTGCACGATAAATCCGTCAGGGCCAAACGTCCTCCCGTTGGTGTGGTGTGGAGAGGGAATTGCCAGCTCAGGTGTCGTTCTCGTCATCTGACCGCGGTTCAAAGTTACGCGGTCCGTCCCAAATTAGCCTTTGTGTTTCTTTAAACGGGAGGTTAATATAACTAAACTAAACTTACAGTTTACCTATTATTACTAATATTTTTTTATTAACACTCAGTTTTGCTAGGGTGAAATCGGGTCCGAGATGGCGCTCTATGGCATTGTCAGCATGAAAGCAGATAGAAAAAGGCTGTAATAGTTAGTTCTAAAAAAAGTTTTTGTTGTATGTGTAAAATTGCGTTTTTTTAGGAAAGACACCTATATAGTTAAACTTAAAAACAAAACCTTATCTAAATATAAAATTTCGTCTAATCGTTAATACGGTTTGAAAGTCTTCTTATTAATGCAATAAATCCAAGGACAAAAAAAAAAAAAAAACTATAAACACGTTTCAAACCAAATTTTTCAAGTGTCGTGGCATGGTAATATTTTATCTCCATTCGATTATCTTTATTTTTTAAATTTACTCTTAATTATGTAGCACAGTTAATGTGTACATAAAAAGTGTATTTAATGTCGTTACGCGTAATTAAACATCCAGTAACTTAAACGGTGAAAATTACTGTTATAAATTGTAGTTAAAAATATGTTTGAATATTTACTTAAATGCGAGAAAAAGAAGTGCACTTGCATAAAATTGATGTCACTGAAAGGCTAATTTCTTTGAATTTTAATGATGTAAAAGCGATTTTTATGCCATGACATGCTTAGAAGTTTAAAGTAAAAGTTAAACTCATGATCAATTTCTTGTTAAAAAAGAAAACTAGCATTCTTATTTTTAATAAGCTTTTTCTAAACAGCACTTACTAGCCAAAAAGTAGCTGCATGTACTTCTAGTTCCAAAGATTTGCCCTATAAAGCATTTTGAATATTTTATAATGTGTATAATCAGCCTGTATATTTATTATAACAGAGTGAAAGAAAGCACTTCTTCCGAGCTATCAATTAATATTTTCGAGAATTAAAAATATCATATAAGTTTTGTTTATCGACAATTATTCATTAACGGTTTACTTACATAATATTCGTAGTTTCATTGTTTTTTTTTATTTATAATTTGTTTGACGGTTCTAAATCCGGACCGTGAAAGAACAAATATCTGACTCATTTGTCCGTCGGAATTTTTTACTTCCAACACATTCTTTGCTGTCAGAATCATCATTTATTATTTGATCTAGCTCACAAGAAATATCCAGATGTTTTAAAATCTTACAAAAAATACTACTACGCCATAACGTTGCCTAGACTCATTGTAGGTAAAACTTTTTTATTACTCATGTTCCTGTCTTAATTATTTGCTAGTGGGGGAAATAACTGGATAGCAAAATGACTTTTCGATAGATTTCAAGCCATATCTCCGCTTTCGCTGTTCATTCAAACCAATCTAGACCGCTCTAGTTCAGATAAAAGAATGTGAACCCAATCGCATGAGAATGATATCTCCCAGATGTTTTTCATAACTAAAGAGGGTAAAAGCATCCACGAATGCCAATCGCTAATGCTGGTTGAAAATGAAGAATCAGTTTATTATCTATTTCAAAACCGTTAACATTAAACGCTGTAGTGATCAAATTTAACGAATATTTTTGAGTGCAATTGAATACATGGGTTCAGAAGCAGAAGATTTTGATAGTACAAAGTGAATAATAATACTAACCGCAGTCGCATTAAGTATCGTCCATTGTATTACAAAAAAGTGCATTTTCCAAAAAAACAGAAATGGAACAACTAATGGCAGATAATGAATGGAAGTTTTATTACGTCTACAAAAGAACTACTGGCTTTGATCCAAGGTCAGCTCTTGAAGTAAAATAAAAGAACACTTCTTTTATTCTATTTGTTTTTTGTTTTTTTTTTGAGTTATATAAATTGGAGGAATAAAAATTCTGATAATCAGCATTTGAGTCTACATTAGATTTGATGTTATTTTTCTAAAATAAAATACGAGTCTTACAGATTTCATCTAATCACTTGAAACTAATGAATCTGTAATAGTCAAAGATATATGATATTAGTGTAATCTTCATGGACATGAGAATAATGAAAGTTGAACTTACTTTGATGACCATTTACATAGGAATCACCCTATAAAAGATTTCTAATTCATGATATAAACTTGGAGGGCAAGTAGAGTACAAGGATATGAACAATATTCAATGAGAAACCCAGGTCGTAACACGTTGATGGACAGTAACGCTCTCAAGCGTCAAACTCATGAAAATGATACAACAGTACGTCTTTTGGGCGTCGTATTTACATACGATCAGCCGTGTAGTGCACCGCGGCGGTGCGCTTACGTGTTGCAACACATTTCCACACGCAATTGTTTTTCTAAAAGGTAAATAGTGTTATATATAATTTTATTTTATTTGGTAAAAAAACACTAGTTTATTGTTTAGAAGTCTTGTCGAATATCAAATAAGTGAAATTATTTTGTCTAACGTATATTTTGCACTTAATTTCGTTGCATTGTATTCAATACCCACTTTTTGCAGATGGTGTTACGAGATTCTTACGAAAATGAACATAAATGGATTCAAGACCTATTCGATGCGGCGTCTACGCCAATATTCGTAGTGTCGTAACATTATAGCTTATATACATAAACTGTGATAGAACGCCTTACGACGTAAACCGTTGTAAACAAACGTACGCTTAATCCGTTCTGTCATATCGCATAATTTTATAATTATGCGTTGTGACTCTAAGTCTATAGGAAATGTATGAAATTTAGTCGTGTCTAAGCAGGCACCGTCACCAAGATTGTACTGTCCATCAACGTGCTAATTCATTTCTTTATTCATAAGTAAACTTGCACACTATGTTTATTTTTTATACTGGTGAAGACATTTTAATGCAATTTTCAACAGCGACATGATGGGTCATTTCCTTGGCCACCCCAATTTTCCAATTTATCGAGAATCAAATATTTTTACTGGGGACATCTGAAGAGACTTGTTTATGAGACTCCAGTTGAATCAGCTTAAGATCAAGTTGCTCGAATATTAGTTGCTGCTGCGCGTGTACCTGAAATACTTACAGTATTGGCAATGTACGCCAATCGCTCCATCGACGCTGTCTAGCATGTATCTCTTTTGGTGGACTCAATTTTGAATAGTTCTTGCAAGCATTATACAGGGGATGTTCAAATGAAAAGGTACGAAACGATACTGTGGATATAAATGAAGACTTTATTCAAAGTATACACCATATGCCTGAGCACAACGATCCATTGATTAACGAGCCGAAGGATTACATGTTCCCAGAATTCCTGTGGCCGTAACGGGACCCAGTCCTTCGCAGCGTCCTTAAGTTTGCCGTTCGAGTTGAAGCGCTTCCCTTTCAAGTGTTTTTTTCAGAGGACCAAACTCATGAAAATCGCAGGGTGACATGTCCGGGCTGTAGGGCGGATGGTCGAGCTGCTCCCACTTGATCTTGGCCGGTTCCGTGTGTGTGACCCTGGAGATGTGTGGACGCACATTATCATGGAGGAGAATCACACTCTCTATGAGTAGCCCATGTCTTTTGTTCTTGATGGACCTGCGTAGTCTTCGGAGTGTCTCACAATACACATCGGAGTTAATGGTTCTTCTGTGCTAGAAGAATTCAACAAGTAGAGGACCTTGGACGTCAATTGGACGGCGCTCTTTATAAGAGCCTCGGTTCTCTCCTGCGCATACGGGCGCCCGCGCATGTTCCGATCTACGCCGGAGACTTTAATCGCATCCCTAGATGTCTCGATACGTTCTTCCATAACGGCATAGGCAAATATGTTAACAATTACGTTGTAACAACGTTTCGTACCTTTTCATTTGAACACCCCTTGTATTTGTCGCCGATATCGTCATAAAAAGCTTTATCCTTTTTTCATCTTTTATTTGCGTCACTTGCACTAATACATTTCTGTAGAATAAATTATTGTTTTAAATCAATGTATAACTGTTGAAAATTTTGTTACAGTATCTTCGCTAGCGTAGAAGTTAGAAACTAAACATCTTGTTTTAACTGAATTGAGAGAGGCCCTGTATTTATTCTCTTCCTTACCTCCAAGTTTGTTCCACCCTTAGTAGAAACTAGGATGGGATGTAGAGAACAAGGAATAGAATCGCCCTTTATAGTCGGCTGCTCCAATTACTAACCGATGTACATATAACAAATGAATATTCGGAGCAGGTGTGGTCATAAGCCGATTGGACCAATAGGTAATTGTTGCTAAGTGTATCTACTGTCCGATGAGTTTAATGGCGTTACACGATTGGGGTAGACAGGGCATGTGACCTAAAATCATTATCAGGAAGTTTACAATCAAACTTCGGATGTTTGAAAATTATTTCTATATAGCGAACTTGACGATTCCTTGAAAAATAATTTGATATATAAAAAAAATCAATACTCAAAAGTGCTGACAGCACTTTTTTATGCCAAAATAAATTATGTATAGTTAAGTTTCAGGTTTAACTCTTTCGAGCACGATGGTTTATTCCCTAAATCATTTATATCAGAATATTAAAAGTATGTAGATATTCAGTTTTTAAATCGCTTAGTAAAAAGTCTGTTTTTTAGGCTTTAATTATATACTTTCTTCGTTAAGTGAGTTTAAGAATTGAGCCACAATGCATTAAATACTTTAAGTGGTTCAAAAAATAAACCACAATGTTTCAAAGAGTAAAAGAAGATTTAAAAGAATTAAACATTTAAATTCATTTTTTAAAAATCTACAAATAACAGATTTTTCAAAATTGTTGAAGAAGTTATTGTCGAAATGTCATAATTTTCTTGTTGCATCTTTATTTTTTTTTTTTTTTTTTTTTTACCTCAGTGTTTATTTCTTTAATGAATTTATATTTCTCTTTGAAATGATAAGACTTTTTTTCATTTTCACCATAATAAATCGAAAATTAAATAATTACAAAATGTAAGAACCCCGTTAAAAAGAAATCGTAGAACAGAAACTAAAAATAACATATGATTCGTGGAAAAATATTTTTTACTTTTTCATTAAAAAAAACTTCTAAACCAACAATTTACCAAAACTCGTGATAGCATTAAAGATTAGTAAAACAGTTTTTTTTAATTGAATTACAATTCCTTCTGAGCAACATCAAAAATCGATAGTTGTCTGGAACAAAAACAGCTGTTTTTTTGTTGTTTTTTTTGTACTCGCAAATTTTGATTCGGTATGTAGAAATTTTATTCAATGTATAAAATTTTTTGTTGTTGAAAATCTAGAGATCCAAGATTCCTTAGAAATATACCATGTATATATAGAACGATTTCCAAAATGAGAAATTCCCAATGTAATAAAACCCCCATACTTTTTATTTTTAATTATTTAGTTTATGATAGAATATTAATTTGAATAGTTCCTCGTTAGTTTAATTACTTAATCCATGTTTTCATTTTTTTCCTCTTATGTTAATTAAAGATCTGAGATTTTTATAGTTACATCACTTGTCATTTGCAGTTTCTTAGACTAGGACATATCTTTAATACTCATGCTACAAGTTGCAAAGCAGAAAAATCTCCATATCAAGTAAAAAAAATGAAGCGGAGAAACACAAAGATCTTGGATGTGACGTCAGATATCTTCCGTGTGACGTCAAACACATCTGGTGCTATTGCCTCTCTTGTCAATAATACCAGAACCACATCCGAACAGCTTTTGTTGCAGGGAAACATTCATTATTTATATTTTTACTTTCCCTCTAGTGAAATATAGAAGATCGAGTAAAACTCAATAATTCGGTCTCTGGATTTGATGATTCATATCATTTTAGATCTTAAATGGAATTGTGTTCTATGAAGCCTCTTATTTTTCAGATCGCTCGAGTACTAGTATCATAAATAATGAGGTTATAAATTAATCTTCCAGAGGAAAAACATATCCGTAAATTTTCTTTTTCGGCCCATAAAACTTTTTTCGTTGTTGTTGCTTGTAGCACTTGTCATAGATAAGCCCGCTGATGTAGTCAGCGATTTTAAGCCGAGTTATAGCGTCTCTTGTTTCAGTAGCGCCATCTAGGGCCAAAAATACAACTTAGCTACTCATGCGTGACAGCCCTTTTCCTCGAGGTAGAATTCATTCATACATTTCATTCACTCATCCACAGATAGTAATTTAGAGCTGAATAAGCGAACGATCTCCTCTGATCCAGTACCCCCAGTGATATTGTCTCGACTGGGAAGACTATATGGGCTACGACTGATTTATACGTACCAGCCACCATGTAAGCGACGATTCTTCGGCCGGCGGGGACCTTTTTCTTAAAGAACGTGTATTGTTCGTTGGAGGAAAAAAAAAAAGTATTTCGATGCCTCTCTCCCCCCCCCCACCGAAAAAAAAGTTCACTAAACATAAAGGGGCAGAGAATACTGTGGTGCGTAAGGAAAAATATAGAGACTCAAGCTCATTTATTGTCCCACTTACTAAAATAATTTGTTAAAAGTCCACTGTATTCTAAAAAATACCGATCAAATTTTAGTTTTATAAGTAAAAGCCATAACATAAAACAGCATAAAAAAAACTCAAAATAACTACAATGGAAAACCAAATAAATACAAATAATAAAAATAATGAAAAAATTTATACTTAAATAACAGGTAGAACTTATACAAGAATTAACTAAGACATCAGGTACAAAACAATATTAAAAAATTTTTAATGAAATCTACGATCGCAAATTTCCAGTTATCATGTGAGAACATTATTATTTTTAAGTCATTATTTGTCTTAATTAATTTAAGCCATTAATCAGTTTAAACCGATTTGAAACAATTACGAGACTTCTCTATCAGTCTATCCCTCCCTCCCTTTTTCTCTCTATAATGATTTTTTTTAAATTTCATTTTAAATTTTTTTTTCTAGCTGGCAAACATAGTTTTGGAGGTCGACCGATTTTGAGATGAAATAACAGCTATGGTGTCATAGTTCTACGTTAACCTTTTAAAAACGCATCTGCTGTCAAAGAAGCATATGTAATAATATAGCAATACTGGAAAAAGCAGGCCAACCTTTTAAAAACGCATCTGCTTTCAAAGAAGCATACATAATAATAATGCAATGCTGGTAAAAGCAGGTAAAAGAATATATACGATTAAAACATGATGATGAAAATTGCCCTTTAAATTTTATTTATTGCCTGCGCAATTTCGAGCTTCAAAACCCCCTAACCAAAACATCATGTTCTCACATGATAATAAAGTGAAAGTCAAAAAATTAGTTCAGTTTAGGGATCTGAATCAATTAGTTTAATCAAGAAAATAAATCGATCAAATTAAAAGAAAATTTTAAACATATGTAGGTACTGCGTTACACGAAGATTTCGATCAGATTAAAATTCTAACGTCTTGTACAGTGGTATAATATATATAAGAAATCCGATAAATGAGGCACACCCTCATAATAGATGAAACCTGAAATATAAGACGAACATTTAAGAAACGTAAAATGTTTCACTTTCTCTCTCTCTCTCTCTCTCTCTGTTTGCATTGGGTTTTTTTTCACTCTTTTACTTTCTTGTTAATTCAGAAAAGTTTTACTTTGATGGCTGAAATTTGGTATGCAGATTTCATACCAAATTTGTAGATTTCTATCAACTTTTGAGCCTAGTTTCCTTAGAGAAAATTTATATGTCTGGCTGTTCTAATATAATATAACACGATATCTACAAAAGTAGAGATCTAGATTGAAAGAAACATTCAAACTAGAAAACATTCTGACATGCAATTGATGAATTCTGACTATTCTAAATTTTTGATAAATGCTAAATTTTCAAATTATAGTAATCATAATTCAAACCAAATAATATTCCTAACCCTACACATCAAATCTCTAAACTATCTTTACTGTGCGGAAAATGATAAAGATAAAAAGTTTATTCTGATTATTCTAAATTTTTAGCAAAAATATTATAGCTTATAATACATACCTTCCCTCGAATTATAACCATCCGTACAGATGATTGTAAAAAACATATTTTAATTTCCATCTCCCAAAAAATATAATTTGTAGCTATATTTTTATTTAAAAAATCGTAACTTGAATAGATGAATTAATTTATATCAGGTATTTTTCCCGTTATCTACCATAAAATCAGGTGTTTAATAATTACGTATTGTATGCAATTTTTACGTCCCATTTGAATGAAAAATATATATTCGACTTAACAATTATCAGCCAGAACTTAATGTTGAGTTAATTCAATAATTGTATTTCAAATTATGTAATATTACCTTATTTAAAATTTTCCATCAGGTTTCCAAATTCTGAGCTTTTGATTATATAGCGGGTTATCATTACCGTCCTGAACTATCAGAAAAAATCGAATGTCCAAAATAGAATTTCTTTTCTCGCATTAAGGAAGCCACAACGCGAGGGGAGTTAGATAACGGCATTTTGGAAATACTCCTCTCTAATCTACCCTTTCGTTTCGCTAGGGGTGCGCGAAAGCGCCGGTTGCCGCCACCCCCCAGTCGGGAATGGGACGTGTCCAAGGCGAAAGGGGGATTGCCAAAAATGTCGCCTATTTTTAGCCGGGCTCCTCCGTTGCTTCTGGGGGTCTGCTCTGGGATGGAATGGGATGGAAGAGTGTCGCTCCGGTCGCCAGTTTTATTCTGGGAGAGGGGAGCTCCTCTGAAGTGGAGGATCCTTCTTGCACCTCGTGGTATTCACTCGATCCACAAGAAGACGAAACATTGCAAATGCTTTTTTTGCATATGCGGAATTAAGCGTTACACAAAATTTGAAACGTATGAAAATAAGGTTTTTAAAATATCTCCATAATCATACTCTAGTCCGTCCTATGTCCCAACCAGTTTAGGAAGATATTCAGAACAAGCTGAACTCTGAAAATTTCCAACAGTTAAAAGATGGTTGGACAGAGAGACAGACACAGAATGGATGCGAAAATAGATTTATCGAAACGATGCTTACTAAAATCAACGAAAAAACATAAAATTAAAATCTACTATCTAAAATGTCAAGTTATCGCGTGAGAACATTATTATCTTTATTGTCATTGTTCGTTTTAATTAATTTAATTCATTAATCAGTTTAAATCGGTTTGAAACAATCACGTGATTATCAGATTATGCATGCGTCGATATTTAGAAAAACGTTGCCGTTTTTTTTTTTTTTTTTTTTTTTTTTTTTTTTTTTAACTTTTTGTTAAGCTCCAGAACTTTTTCCTGGATGACAGTATGTTTTGTGTGTGTGTGTGTGTGTGTGTGTGTGCATGCATGCGTGCGTGAAAGTCCGGCTTAAACTGGTTTGGAATGATCAAGTGACTATTGTATCGCGCAATTGTTCATTTTTAGAAAAGCGATGGTCCCTCCCCCCCACCCATCACAAAATCTTTCGAGCTCCAAAACTTTATTTGCCAGCTAGAAAAAGTGAATATGAAAGTTTAAAAAAATTATAATTATAGAGAGGGAGAGAGACCAATAGATAAGTCTCGTGATTGTTTCACACCGGTTTAAACTGGTTAATGATTTAAATTAAGACAAATAATGACTTAAAAATAATGTTCTCCCATGATAACTTGAAATTTGCGATCGTAGATTCCATTTCTTATTATGATTTTTTTCTCTGTCATTTTTTTAAAGTTTCAATGTGTCTTCATAACTTTCTCATATACGAAGTATTGTAACTGTCGAAAAATTCGAAAGCGAGATACCGACGTTAATTACGCCAAAATCTTCCCCCAAAATACATAATCTCGCAATAGATTTAGTAGAAATGCTAGATTTAAGCCAAAAATCTATTATTTCGTAACTGTCATTTATCAATGCCTTGCAAGGTTTTAGCGGTATTTCCACAATTTTAAAAGCAGAATGGGGTGTTAGATCTTTATTGGAGAGTATGCGAGAAAGTTTCCTGGAGAAGACTCCCGTTGGTTAACGAGTGAAAATATCTCCCAAAAATTATTTTCAAATTCAGTTGCTCAAATCTGTTTCTTGATAACTAATATAATCAAAATGCCATTAAAAATTATATATACAAGCAAATTTAGAGGGTGTTATGAGCTTCCAGAATAAATTTTAAAGATAAAATGCGATTACTTCAAATGATAGTAAACAAGTCATATTTTGCAATAGAACGTAGAGTTGCAAACGCAAAGGATGTTCATTAGAGATGCATTATTTTATCAGCGAATAAGAGGATGTTTATATAAAAAATACAATTATACGAGCGCCAATTGAGCATTCTCTATATATATAAACGAATGAAATTCTGAATGTAGGTATTTTAAGATATGTTGCCAAGAATGATAGAAAAAGCGAAGTTAACTAGCTCAGTTATGATTACAGTGACAAATTTTGAATGTCAATAAATTCCTTTGGAATGTAATCTTCAATATGAAAATAATCATACATGGTATTGGAATAATATCTAAAGCACGAAAAACACTGGCGTAGTCTGAAACTACGAAAAATTCGAAAACTGCTAATAAAAGCAATAAAAAGTAAAGACAAAATAATGATTTTATTTTGTCTGAAAAATTCTCCACGTAGGATCAGGATATCATCGTATATAAAATTGGAATTCATATAATGGCAAAGTATTGAATATACAGTAACTCACTAATAACACCTCATCTAGCGATAGCCCCTTGCGTTTGAGGCCCTATCTTCTATTATAAAAATGACTTCTCAAATTATGGAAAAATCTTAAGTATAAGCCATGTATTCAGATATACTTGGAATACTTGTCTTTTACTTAAGGGTTTTTCTGTTATTTTAGAAACACCCTGTATATTCAGTTTCTAATGGAATTCTATAAAAGGCTTTCTGTTATTATTACTATTACGACTATTATGTTTGTTACTATTATGTTTGAAAAAAAAGCCTTTCGATTCCATTCACTTTTATATGCTATTTTCTAAAATCAGCCGAATTCAGTGACTGTTTTCGTAATTTAATTTTTTTTTTTAACATACTATTTCGAGATGTTCACCGCTGTGTCCTGGAGGTAAGATCTCGGCTTCGGAACCGTAGGGCTTCAAGTCCAGACCCGCTTCCGCCGTAGAACCGTCTTGTCAAGCAGGGCGTAATACGCATTAAATCCATTCGGGTCGAATGCCCTCACGCTGGTATGGTGCGGAAGTTTGGAGAGAGGGCACCGCCCCAAGTGGCATCCTCGTCATATGCCCGCGGTTCAAAAGTACGAGGTCCGTCCCAAAATAGCCCTAGCGTTGCTTTAAAATGGGAAGTTTTTATAATTAAACTGATTCAAGATGTTCAGGAAAAATGAATGAGAAAAAAATGTCAAGTATGAAGATAAAATGAAACTTGGATAACTCATATCAGAAGCTCAGTAAGAAGCAGTAAGCTTTTCAAATCTTTAATTGTCTTTTTATTTAAAAGTTAATCGAAATCTAAATGCTTTTTTCCAATAACTTGGTACATATTGTTAAAAAAACACTACCTTAATACATTAACTGTGCTGTTTTCTCTTCTATTAAACGAGATATTTGTAAATTCCACATAATTCATGCGTTGAATAATAGCGTCTGGCAACGATTTAATTTGAGCTAATGAATTGAAACTAGTTATTTGATGTAGGAACTATGGTCGGTCATCCCGAGTGAAAGAGTAAAGATAAAATAACTTTTCAACTACGCAAATTTTATTTCCTTAGTATTTGTTCGCTCACTTCAATGAATCTTTAGAAATATTTGTAAACATACTTCCCAACAATGCTTTTCATTTTTTAATTATTGAATTTATACTCTTTCCCTTTGCGATAATATTAAATACTATTTTTGTGTACGTGTTATCGCTGCCATAATTAAAAATAAATAATTGAGAGAGAATTTTAAGAAATAAAATAAAGATAGATTAGAAATGCTACAATGTTTCGAACTGGAGATTCGAATTTTCTTAAATTTATTTTCCTGTTCCTTTTCATGATTATTTTCTGAGATTTGCGGCTATTAATGAGGTTTTAACGCCTGAATTGTTTTCGGTTTTTGTATGAGCTAATTAGATGGTATCTTTCGCTTCGGGAAAGTATCGTTTTACTAATTCAATTAAAAATCATTGATTACTTGATGAGTGTATGGGTTATGTTTATTTTTTATGTATCGGATTATGGTATCTCTGAAAGAATTAATTTTAGTTTGAAAGTTTGAGAAGTGATAATTCAATATCCGCAGACGCACAGAAACGATAATTAAGGAATTAAAACTAATAAAAAAGATAGAAGATTAAGTCTTCAAACTTTACTGAGCCACAATGTTTGGTTTTTCTAGAGGCACAAAACTCTTTTAATTTACATATTTAAACCAGTATTTAACCACACATATTTAAACCAGTGGGAGCTGTCTTACCAAAACTTTCTAATATACTCTCTAATAAACTTATCATGCCAGAAATGCCTTATTGGTGCACAGTAGTTATGGAATAATTTTAGTATTTTTACTGAATCTATCCTGTCATCCTTGGCGAGTTATTTGGCGATTAATCCCTGGCATATGTTAATAGTATTCAAAAATGGAATTTGTGTTTTAGTCGCGTTTTTCTCAACCGATTGAAATAAACATTTGACAGAAAACTGCAATTGCAGTCACAGAACTCCATACCAAATATGATATATTTAAGTCATCACGTTTTTGAGTTATTGCTTTTACATATTTCTGAAAATACAGACCGACAGACAGTCAATTTGACTGATGTCAACACTATCGATGTCAAATCTGTGTACTGAAATTTATCTAAAAGAAACTTATCTAACTCTCTAGACGGATTTCCTTTGAACAAATCTTACACAAAATTCCGCAAATTTGGTGTGATTCCGCAAAATTCCGCAAAGATAGTGTATCAAATCTCATCCGTCTAGTTAAAAAAGTGTTGATTTTTTTTTGTCATATACAGACAGACGGATAGAATTTTTCTAAAAATGTGTTTTTTCTAACTCGGGTAGGTCTAAAATGTGTAGATTCGTTAAAATCTCGAGTTCACATTTTTTGACAATTCTCTGTAATAGGCGTACGAGAAAGTAAAAAATAAAAAATAAAATAAAGGTAATATTTCATTTTTCAGTCGAAAGGGTGTCTCATACTTAAAGGGAGCATGTAAGAGAGATTTGCTTTTACAGTGAGTTACATTAAAGAAATTCATACATCAGATATTGTGTGCAATGCTGGTTCAATGAAATATAAATTCAGAGTACGTTCTAATGTGAGATGACATGACATAACATAACATACCGCCATCCTGTACCCGGTGCCTATAACACTAAGTTATTTAACCAGTTGGATGAGTACAAAATGGAAGGAAGGAGAAAAAAAAAAGAAAGTAAAGAAATGTTAAAAGAAAGAGACGACAAACCATGCAGGGATCTTCAGAGAGAATCCCATCGGTGTCAAATTCTACACGACTGTATTCAATTTTTCGTGAAATAATAACTAAATGGAGTGGACAAGAATAGCTAAACAAATGGTGACTCTGGGTTGAACTTACAGAGAAATGAGATTACTAAATAAAAAGGGGAAAAATTGATAAATTACATTGTGAACATCTGTATGACATGTATAAGCATATAAGCAAACATTGTAGAGTCAGAAATCTGTAGCGTCCGTTTGGGTCCTGTGTTTTGATTTCCTTCGTGAGAACTGTACTTTTGGGAACTTTTGAATGAATAATTTAATTGATTTTTACAAGTGGCATTTTGGTCTCAGTTACTGTGTAGTCTTGCAGAGGTTCTTGGTATTTATGAATATGATTTACTATGGAGTGGATCTTGCCGCGTGAAAGGGTATTGATTCGATGCAACTTTCCTGTACCATTTTCCCTCAAGACTTGTTTCTGGCGTTCTCATGTGTCATGAGAGTTAAAAATAAATTTTATTTTGTAGATTAAGATTTTTTTACATTTTGATGTGTCAAATAAGGAATGAATTCGCTTGTAACATCATGTTCACATGACAAAATTAACTGAGAATAACGCTCATTGTCCTAACTATACTGTAGGATCAGATCCTTTTTTTCTCTTGCAAGTTGCATAATGGATTCTAAGATTAAATTCACTTTTTTCACCTTATTCCGTGATTACCTGATTGAAATCGAGTTCATCGTACATTTTCAGAGAGTATCTATAACCAGCTGAAGGGTCCCCCCAAAACTTTCTCGCACATACCCTAATAAAAATATTTTCTCACTGAATGTTTTGCATGCTATTGGCATAAAATGATTACGATGTATTAATCTTTGCCATGAATTCGATTTTTTTCTGAATCTATCGAGCAATCCTTGGCAAGTTCTTTTGGCGATTAAACTCTGACATGCGGTTAATAGTATCAGAAAAGAGAATTTGTGTTTTAGGTACGTTCGCAACCGATTTAAACAAAAAATATTCACAAAACTGCACTTTTAGTCACAACGTTTTTGAATTATTGCATTTACATGTTTCTGAAAGAACAGACTGACAGACGGTCAATCCCTTATTGTATTCGGCTAAAAATTTGGCAGATATCTAAACTGTAGATGCCAAATCTGTGTACGAAATTTTATCTATCTAGCTATCTTCGTGTTTTAATTATAGTGTTAACTTATGTTCGAATGGCCGGACAGACGGACTTCTTAGAATAAATTTTATTCAAAATTTGACAAAATTCTATAAATTTTTCGTAAAGACCATGTATTCAATTTCAGCTGTCTAACTGAAAGGGTTTCTAAGCTACTTTGTAAGAGACAAATAAACGGACATTTCCTTTTTTTTTTTTTTTTTTTTTTTTTTTTTTGAACTCAGGATGGTCTAAAACTAGGAACTTCGTGACAATTTCGATTTTGAATTTTTTGACGATTATTATGCATTCTCTATACCACGTATACGAGAAAATAAAAAAAAATGACACGTTTTAGTTTTTATGGTTGCGGTTATTGCGAAACTATAAAAAGGTATTGGCGCCAGTTGCTGTCGAGCACTATGTTGTCGCCAAACTATTTAACTCTATCAACCAAATGGTGCCACATTTAAGCAGATTACAATTAGTGACACGTTAACAATCAAATCGCCAAGTTGAAATATTGCCACTAGTTGTTGCTTAAGTACTCTGTTGTGGCCAAATATTTGGCTTTAGTACTCAAATATTAGGGCCAGACCTCAGCGCAGCATTGGTGCTGAAAAAATACAAAGTAAATTTAATATTATTTAAAAATTATTAAATTGTTTTATTTAACTAAAAAATCAAAATCAACAAAAAATTTATTAAGGATTATTCATCTGTGTACTTGATGTAAATGTAACAATTAAATATATTTAGTAACCCAGTTAAGTTTTCCTCAATTAACGCAAGTCGAATTTTTTTCACTCACAGTTTTCTTAAGCATATAGTACAGTTTATGCTGCTAAAGTGTTGAATTATATCATACCAGTTACTTACTCGTATACATTGTATAGAGAAAGTATAGTAATCTTTTCGAACTCGAGAATTTGATGAATCTCCCCGTTTTAGATCTCCCTGAGTTTGAAAAACTCATTTTTAGAAAATGTCCGTTTGTCTCCGATAAAGATAACTCAAAAACACTTTGAGCTAGATGGATGAAGTTTAGTATACGGTCGCATTTGTTGATTTCTGTCAAATTGTGAGCAAAATCCTTTCAGAGGAAGTAGGTCTGTCTGCTTGTTCGAAAATAAGTTAAAACGATAACTTCAAAATGAAGAGAGCTAGATAGAGAAAATTTGGTAAACCGATTTAATGTTTGCAAAGCAGGCACCTGTCAAATTTTGAGCCAAATACAACTATTGATTGACCGTCTGTCGGTCTGTACTTTTAGAAACATGTAAAGGCTATAATTCAAAAACGCAGAAACATAAATATATCAAATTTGGTATGGGATTTTGTGATTAAGAGTGCAATTTTGTTTCAAATTTTTGTTTCAATCGGTTGCGAAAAACGTGCCTAAAACATAATTTCAGTTTTTGGCTATTGGTAACGCATTATAGGGATTAATCACCAAAATTCTCGCCAAGGATGACACGATAAATTCAACAAAAATGCTAAAAACACTTAAAATAGCCCTATTGTTGCTTCAAACGGGACGTTAATATAACCAAATGAAAGCTAAAAACACTAAAAAAAATTGATATTATGTAACTATTGTACTCCAGTGCTACGTAAGACGTTCTTTGGCATGACAAGTTTAATAGAGAATATGCGAGAAAGTTTGGGGAAGAGTATTCCTGCAGTTTTTTTAATGTGAATAACAATTCATTTCGTTGCAATAGCATTTAGAACAATTTTCCAGCCTTGGATATAAACTGAAATGAAAGAGATCCCTGGATGGAAGGTTAAAAGCTTTTTATTTTAACAAAAACTGTTATCCCCGAAATGGATCTTATTTATATATAAGCTGCCTTTTATTGCCATTTTCTGTTTCTCTCCTAACTTTATGTCATTTATTTCCACTTTGGATGTCCTGTGTGTATCTTCTTTCTCTGGAACACAATATTTATTTCGCTTTCGGATTCCATCAATGGGAAGGCCTTACTTTGGTAACTTCTTTTCCATGTTTTACTTCATCTGTTCCATCAACTGATGCCCCTTTATGGCTGATAGTAACTGATTCGAGAGGTGGAAGATGCCAGCCATCTGAATCAATACGGGCTAGACTTTACCCTCAAAGCAAACCCTTGGGATTGAATGCCTGATGTAAAGAGGAAACGGCAGCACAGTATCTATTAGGGGTTTTGGTATATTTCCTTTCATTCCCCCCCCCTCCTTTATGCAAAATGTTGTTATGGATGGATTTTATGGTTCTGCTTTGAGGATTAAGAGTGTTTTTTGTTCCATTCGAAAATTCGTAAATAGCACACTGCAGAAAAGATGTACATAATAAAATTTATGATATTTCTATATTTGGTATTAATAACACTTCTACTTTCAGAACCTTTGAAATCTATTATTCGAATCTTAGTTTTAGGATCAACTAATCAAGGGTTAATGACCTTACGCCTTAAATCCAATAATAGCCTTTGGTTACTCCAGAATTGAAAGGATGGTAATTCTTTCTGGAACTAGAACCGAGAGGTTTATAGTTCTTTCTGGAACTAGAAACGAGAGGTTTATAGTTCTTTCTGGAACCTAGAACCGAAAGAATTATTATTCTTTCTAGAACCTAGAGCCAAAATTATTATTATTCGTTCTAGAACCTGAACAGAAAGAATTATAATCCTGCTGCTTCATTTTTTTTTTTGATGTTATTGGAGATTCCAAGCTTTATATTTTCGGTTTCTCATATTTGAAGCATACGAGTAATAAAATATATAAGAAATATAAAATACTCGTATAAATAAATTATTATAAACACCATAATATTCGACCTCGAGATTCTGAAGAATCTACAGTTTCAGGCCTTTCAAAGTTCGAAAAATACATTTTTGGAATTGTGGCTGTTTGATTCTTTGTCTGTTAAAAAATATGATTTCAGCTATTAAGATGAAATATGATATTTGGCCTAAACATCAAATTTCTTGGTTTCTATCTAATTTTGAATGAAATCCATTCTGTGTAAATCTGTCTATTCGGCTGTCCAAATATGACAACAAAATGAAGATAATTACATGTATGAAATTATTTGCACAGATTTATCTTAAATTTAAATCAAATGTGGAACCACATTACTCAAGGAGTTGATCGCGTATTAATCTCTACATTTGCAGGCATATAAAACCATAATTCAAAAACCCAATTTAAATAAATGAAATTATGCATGTAGTTCTTGGCACTAAAATTATGATTCTGCATCAAATTGTCAAATTTTAATTTCAATTGAGCCATAAATATATCCAAAATGTATACTCTCTTTCCCTTAGTACATTATAATGCACAAAAGGCTAATGATCTGAAAATAAAAATCTGAACACTACTAGCGTCCATGTTCTTGTTCATAATCTCCCATTTTTGTGAGGGGAGCGAAGGACATCTTTACTATTGAATATTTGCGCAAGTTTCCAGGAGACCACTCTCACTAGCTTTAAATAAATATTAGTAACAGGTGTTCACTTAATTTAGCTTTTAACAGGTATCAATAATTGATTTACGAATGCTTTTAACGATGAATGTTCGTAATGTTTTGAAAAAAAAATGTATTCGACCATCCTACAGTAATTTAATATGTAAAGAGCTACAGTACAAAAATTAATTGAAGATAAACTCGTTTTTATTTCAAAAATAAGGTCTTTAAGAAATTTTATTACCCAATTTTACTAATTATTGAATATAATTAACCTAATACAATGATTCTGAAAGAAAAAGAACCCACCAGGGTGGTCTTCTCTAGTGTTTGTCGCGATAAAAGTGTTATACTGAGAATGCCTTGCATAACATTGGTGTACAGCAGTTACGAATATTTATCTTTAACGTGAATTTAACAATTTTACTGAATCTATCGTGCCTTCCTGGGGAATTCAATCAATATTTTCCCCAATAGGGAATGTACAATGAAATAATATTTTTCAGGTTTCTTTCGAAATTGGAATGTAGTCGTTGATAGGCAAGGATTGTTGACGTATCTAGGAGTTATAAGCTTTCACAAAAGATAAAAATTGGCGAAATATATATAGCAGTTGGGGTTGGGGAGTTCTGTTTTGGTGTTTTACTATTGATGATACAAAGGGAAATAATGTTATCTGGATTTCTCTCTTAGTATGGTTTTTTTGGGGTACAAATGACTATTGATAACATATAAGGATGTCATAAATTTTTATATAAGATAAAAATTGGCAAAATCGGTATAAGGTGGTTATTGTAGAGGAACTCAATCAAGATTTTCATTTATAGGGAATGTACAATAAAATAGGGTTTTTGAGGTTTCTCTCGAAATTGAAATTTAGTCGGCGATAGGCAATGGTTGCTGGTGTATTGAGGAGTCCTAAGCTTTCATATGAGATCAAAAAAATTGTCGAAATCGGCATAGGAGTTGGATTCGAGGAACTATATGTTGGTGTTTTACTATTGATGATGTACAGTGAAATAGTGTTTTTCAAATTTTTTTCCAAAATATTATGTTGTGAGGTATAGAAGACTATTAATGACGTATAGAAATGTCATACATTTTTATATAAAATAAAAATTGGCAAATTGGCTCGAGCTGATTTAATAATTTTCTTCTTTATTTTATATATATGAATAAATGTAAAAAGGTGGCATCGAATCACTCCAATATAAATCTTTTGTAACAGAAGTAGGTCTTGCATCACTACTTTTCTGAATTTGTGTGTAATTCACAAACCGGGTTGAGTTGTAGTACAATGCGCTAGGGTTGTGTTTATTTTTACCTGTTGAAGCCACTATTTGAGGTAATGAGCGCCTTATGTAAGGATGTAAAGACAATGCACAAGGCGAATGTCACCTGACCCAATTGTTTTCTTCTATTCTGGAGCCCCAAGTCATTTACCGGGGGCCGAGCAAACGATTTCTTACGAACAAGCAATCCCTCCTGCAAAGTTCCGGGATCTCCCGAGGGACGGATGCCAAACGATGACGCTCGACTAGGATTCATTAATGGAAGAACAAGGGTGGGCGGATCCTGAGATATCGTCTGCCTTCTTCGTTCGCATGCACTTGAAAGATTTTTTTTGTTATTCAATTATCGTTTTGGGAAAGAGCGCAATTCGAATTTATCTTTATTTTTTCATTAAATGTGGACATGTTGGTTTTGATAGCAGAATGATGATTTTACCAAAAGCATGTTAAAAGGAGAAATTGTTTTTTTAGATGAAAAATAATGTTTGTTGATACAACAATTTCAAAATAATTGTTTTTTGATACAACAATTTCAAACCAAAAATTATTTGTTTAGGTATAAAATTTGATTATTTACTATGAAAGGTATTTATATATTTACAATATCTAATGTATATTTATCGCAAAATATTTGCAGTATTTATTAACAGATAAAAAATACTAAGCGTAATAAAAGTTGAGGGTACGGGGTTGAAATCTGAGATTTGGATGAGATTTAGTATAATGACGGTATACATTTAGAAAGTTCATTCATGAAAATAGTAAAACGCAATGGCCAGTCAATTTCGAGAAAATGATCCTCAAACTTTTGGTAAAGCTTATATACTGATAACTTGACTCCCGTCTCGATGATCCCGATGGCATGGTTGTCTAGGTAACCGTCTCGTATGCGGAAGGTTAGGGTCCAAACCTGGCTAGGTTTTTTTTTCTTCTTTTTTAATAACTTTTATTCAATTAAAAATTTACAAATACTCTTAATTAATAATGCTTTTAATTTTTTTTTCATCTAAAATAAATATTTATTATTGTAATACATAATAATGAAATTAAAATTTTAAAAGAAAAAAAATTATAAATACAGATGCATTTTTAGACAAAATAAAATTATTTAAATTTAATTAACTATTTATAGATAGTTTTAATTGATATGCTACTTATTTTTATCCAAGGATAAATGTTTATTATTTTAATACTTAAATAGCAATTTAATATTTAAAAATTAGTAATAAATATAAAATAAATGGTGATAATCATTAATTATGAATATTCACATAGTAAAAAAAATTATTCAATATTACTAAAAAAATTATCCTATATACATTTACTTTCGATTATATACAAGAACCAGAATGGTAACTGTAGTAAACACATTGGAAACAAAATATATTTCGACATCTTGCACAACTGATAAATGATGATTGTCCACAAGAGCAAGGTTTCTTTAAGAGACGACCTATGGGAAAACAAACTTCATTTTCATTTAAAAATATCTCTTTCATCAGAAAGTTGGACAGCGTACAATGCATACGTTATCATCTTATTAAAAATTGGTGATGACAATGGATGGTGTACAATTGATTGAATTTTTACACTATCTTCTCACTTTTATTACGCAATTTATTTCTTGATCATGTTCGATTAAATAAGAATTTAATGTACGCTTAGTACGCTTTGGACTATCTGCCTACGCATTCAATAAATTAACACCTGCTCTCTACTATTTCTTTTAATTACTGCAATTGGGAATGTTTGCTTACATATTTAACAAATATCAGCAGCTCCCTTCAATTTTTGATTAAAAATACAGCTTCGTTGGGTTAGAATTGATAATTTATTATTATTAAAATTCAAGAATTTGAGAATTAATTGCTTGAAAATGATTCAAGCAAGTTAAATTATCTGTAGCCATTAATGTTACGTTTCTAATTATTTTTTCTTTAAGCATTATATTATAATTTAAGCATTAAAAGAATAAACATTTATTCTTTTATAAAATTAAGTAGCATATTAATTAAAACTATTTGTAAATAGTTAATTAAATTTAAATAATTTTATTTTGTTCAAAAACTGCATCTGTATTTATATATTTTTTTTCTTTTCAAATTTTAATTTCATTATTATGTATTTCAATAATAAATGTTTATTTTGGATGAAAAAAAATTAAAAGCATATTAATTAAGGGTATTTGTAAATTTTTAATTGAATAAAAGTTATTAAAAAAGAAGAAAAAATTCTAGCCAGGTTCGAACCCTGACATTCCGCATACGAGACGGTTACCTAGACAACCATGCCTTTGCGATTGACGGGAGTCAAGTTATCAGTATATAAGCTTTACCAAAAGTTTGAGGATCATTTTCTCGAAATTGTCTGGCCATTACGTTTTAATATTTTCATGAATGAACATTCTAAATGTTTACTGTCATTATACTATATCTCATCCCGATCTCAGATTTCAACCCCGTACCTCCCCTTGTCAGTAAACAATATCGTTTGGTGAAAAAATAAGCAAGTCATTTTTGCTATTAATTATGCAATGTATATATATATATATTCTATCTATTACTGGGAACTCTGCAATGAATTTCAACCAAATTTTTATCCCAGTAATAACTTTAAAATGCGAATGGCACCATTAGTAATCAAATTATTTTTGCTCTAACATAATTTTATATTGAATATTTAAAAATAATGCTGATTTAAAAATAATGAAAGATTTAAATGATGGGCAATGAAAGATAATTAAATGTATAAAGATGAAAACCCTAAGCAAGAAATATCAGATGAACTTATTCTTAAAAATATATATTAAAATATAATTAACTATTCTTTATTAATGCATTTTATCACATTATCATTTTATAATCAATGCATTGCAATTCCGGTAATATTGCAAAGATAAACTTTAACAGTTCTACAATTTGTTACAGATAATATACAGTTAAAATCATTAGAAAGCAAGTGGGGCAGAAATGTTCCAAAAAAAAGAATGGAGAAATATCATAATCCTATTGTAAAAATAATGTGATTTCCATTGTGTTATAGCTAAGCAAAATTTACAGAAATTCAATAAAAAAATTATTATTTTCACTCTTATTTTTTTAATTATAAATATTTCAACCACTTTTGATATTTTTATATTGATTTTTTACACTGAAGTTAGTGTTCTTACTTTCGTATGCAATGATATGCAGTGTTAATGTACAGTTGAGCAATTTTTCTAAAATATTTTTTATTCTTCCTTTTATTTTAGAGAAAGTATAGGGAAAGTATAGAATCTTCAAAAATTTCGAACTGGAGATTTTGGCGAATCTCCACGTTTTAGAGAGTTTAGAGTTTTGAAAAAACACATTTTTAGAAAAAGTCCCTCTGTCTGTGACAGAGATAACTCAAAAACTCTTAGAGATGGACGATTCACATTGCGTATAAGATCTTTACACCAGATTTACAGATTTCTATTAAATTTTGAACAAAATCTGTTTAGAGGAAGTCTGTCTGTCCGAATATCAGCTAACATGATAATTAAAAAACGAAGAGATCTAGATAAATAAAATTTGGAACACAGGTTTAATGTCTATATTATAGACATCTGTCACATTTTGAGCCATATTCAACAACAGATTAACTGTCTGCCTTAACACAATGACTTAAATATATCAAATCTGGTACAAAATTTTGAGACTACAAGTGAAGTTTTGTGTCACATTTTGGTTTCAGTTGGTTGAAAAAACATGTTTAAAATACAGATTCGATTTTAGGATACTATTAACCGCATGTCAGAGATAAATTGCCAAATAACTAGCCGATGATGACTTAATAGATTCAGTATATATATATATATATATATATATATAATATAATATAATATGTAGTGACGAACGCCTGATGACGAGCGCCATCTGCTGGCCAACAGGTGTTGATGCTTGTTAGACGGAGTGCAGACGAGATGGGTCTGAACGAAAGTCAAGACGTGTGAGACGAGACGGGTCTCTGAACGAAAGACGCGACGTAACATGTGAATTAATCCTGCGATGTATTCGACGAAATCTATTTAATGTTCATTTCTTTTATGTTAATGTAATTGTCCATCCTAAATGTAATTAAATGTGCGTGATTCTAAATAGTAGTGATTCCTGAGTCCTACATATATATATACAGAACCCACGCCAAAGGTTGATACTTTGTAACTATTGTATGCCAATGCCATGTAAGACGTTCTCTGATATGTCATGTTTATTAGAGAGTTTTAGAAAGATCCCTTCCATCGGTTATTTTTGTTCTTGAACGACGGCAGATGTTTAAGATGCATGTTGTCAAATTAAGGTTACAGTAATATATGTCACTTTACAAAAGAACAATGTTCAAAAGTAACGGCCCATGCACCAATTCAATACAAACTTTATTTAATTTGTAAAGAAAATAATTCTTCAGTTACAACGTTACTTCATTTTTGTAGCCGAATAATACAGTATCTTTTACGATAAGTTTATTTTTGGAAAATAAGGAAAATATGACTTTATACTTCTGTAACTTTAACCCATCAAGTATTGATTTTTTTTTGTCTTCTTTTTTATATAATTTTTTTTCTTGTGTATTTCTATTTGTGAAAACTCGTCTCGATATGTTAAATACAATTTTTTTTATATATTTTGATATTTTGGTTGTGCAGTACTGTTTTTTTTTTCTTTTTCTTATTGCTTTGTTTTTTACGATTTATTATTTTATCATCAAGATACTGATGATAATTGAATTGATACTGATTGTCAATTTTAGAACTTTCGTAACTAGGATTCCTTAATTTTAATATTTTTATTATCTTATTTTCTAATGTTATTTATTTTTTAAATAAGCATTTGTTTATAGTAGAATAGGAAATACTGATTGCAAAATTTTGTGCTTTGTAATTAGGATAATTTAGCATATTATTGCCATTATTTGTTTCTAAATATCATTTGGGTTTTTAATCCTGAATTAGCATACATCAGAGTGAATATTGATCGTCAAATTTAGAGCTTTCGTAATTAGGATTGCATAATTTCAGTATATATTTTTCGAAGTTAAGAATGGTATACCATATAGTTGTATCTCGAATATTGATTATTCTGGCGTTCTTTGGAAGTGTCAGTGGCCGAAATTCGTTTGTCGATAAGGGCTGGTCAAATGACCAATTGTATCAACATACTAATTGCTATATATAAATTGTATAAAAAAAAATCTATATTTTTTTCGTAAATTCTGAAATATCAATCAATTCACTTATCGATGGTAAAAATAATTAAGATAAATTATTCGAATATTGATTATGCTGGCATTCGCTGCAAATGCTAATTGCTCTATATAAATTGTATAAAAAAATCTATATTTACTATTTTCGTAAATTCTGAAACATCAATTAATTTTCTTATAGATGGTAAAATGATTCAAGATTAAATATTCAGATATTGATTATGCTGGCGTTCGTTGGAAATGCCAGTGGCCGAAATTCATATGACTGTAAGGACTGGTCAAATCGCCAGTTATATAAAAATATAAATTACTTAATGTAAATTAAATTGGAAAACAATACAATTGGTATTTCGAAAATTATGAAATATCAATTTAATTCATATATTGATGGTAAAATGATTGAAAGTATAATAAGAAATTTTTTATCGGTGACTAAATGCCTTTTGCAACGGGCATGTCCGTGCAGAACATTCGCTTTTCTAGCTGCTAAACTATCAGTATGAAATACATTTATTTAAAGTTTCACCTTGTTATTTGACAAGGCTTGGAAGAAATGAATTTTTTGGAATTAGTCTACTACAAATTAAAAAATGCATTTACTATAAAAGAAAAGAAAAGATAAAGTAAAATTAATATTCCGAAATTAGCTTTCAAAGCATAAATTTTTTTTAAAATATTAATTAAAATCTTTAAAAGAATCTTACGACAAAATCGTTTGATGGAATAAAGAAACTAATTTGAATTTCATCTTAACAATATAAACATTGTTACTTATTTGCAAGTTAATGTTTTTTAGAAATTATTAGATTTCAAAGAAAAATATACGAAAAAATAAAATTGTTGTAATCAGAAAAGAGATTTTTAAGTTTTCAGATGAGGTAAAAAATTATTTCTGGGGAGTGATATTTTCAGAAGATATAAGTGAAAAATATTAAACACTGGTTTAATTTTTAATTAACATATTTTAATTAATTTCTGGTCTTTGAAAAATTGATACTGATCTTTTTGTCTTGAAGAAAATGTGTTCCAAATTTTATCAACATTGGATAAAATCTATAGATTTTGATAAAAGATGAGCAAATAAATTTTTAATATATGGAAACAAATAGATAGTTATATAGTACAGTCTTAAGAATCTTTATAATATTTCTTAAAATTTTAAATAATATTTTTAACATCTTAAATAATTTAATATTTTTTTATGTTTTATTATGAATGTTATATTATAGATTTAAATGGGACAAATAATATTGTTGAAAAGTAGACTCTTTTTTTTATCAGTTTGTAATGGGAAAAGCATGAATAGGTATATAATTATTTTTTGGTATTGCGTCCTTCTGGAAGTGATTGCGTCAGCGATGTGAATAAAATATGATAACACTAGTGCCTTTTATAATTTATTTATTTTATGTTATGGGTTTCCCATATTTGGGAAATCCATTAAATATCAACTACTTATGATTTTTTTCTTTAGTTTTTTTAGGTAGTATATATTTATTCCGAACATTCTATATTTAAATCTTTATAGTGCCAACAAAAGCATAAACTGTGAAATATCTTTTGTAGTCATAAAATAAAACCCACATCCTAGTAAAACCATAAAAAAATTAGAACGTCAAATTTCAATTAAATCGTCTAATTTAGGTAATCAATTTTTTTATATTAAATTGGCAACAAAAAACTCGTTTCTTATTAATAATTACTAGGTTGAACAGATATATTCTTAAATTTAAAAGAGAAGACGTAAAAGAAACTTCTTATAGATTTTGCAAAAATATATTCTGCTTTAAGACTTCTTTTTGTCTCAATTTATGTTTTTAATGTCTACAATCAACATTTCTATATCATTTGTTTTTATACTATTGCTTATAAGCGCTCTAAATCTGAAAACACACACACACAATTGTCGCTTTGATAATATGAAAAAATATTTCAAAACCGATAGATAGTTTTTTTAAGCTATCCAATATAAATTAGTAAAAAGCATATTAAAAGTGTATATCTAAAGTAATGGGAAAAGCGTTTTTTCATTCCTATGCATTATTTGAAAATAAAATTGAATATGAATCAAAATAACATATATAATTCATTGAAGAGCTTTATTTGAAATTTAATTTCTCAAAGGATAAAATTGATTTTCGTTCAAATTTTGATAAAAAATAATTAATATAATCTGTTATTCAAACACAATAGCATGTGAAATAAAAAGAATATGACATCTGATCCCTCCTTGACATGCAGAATTTTATAATAAGAATATTATCTTACTCCAGATTTACTGATAAAAACTTTTTTTTCTTTTCATAATCTCTATACAAATAAATACATTTTAATAAAAAAAAATGCTGTAAAATATATTTACTCATGGCAGAGTGGTACTATTTTCAAATACAAAATTCAACCCTCTTGCCTTGAATTCGATTTTGAAATTCAAATTTCAATCACCTTGCTTCTTTAACTCTATCAAGATTGAAAGACCTCAAAAGTGTGTTCAACGGAATTACGACAGGCGTCCCGGACGCCTAAATAACTCTGCGAAATTTCTTTCCTCTTTTATTGTGATTGAATACCCAAGGCGTGTGTTTTGTTCATTTTTTGCTCGCCCAAATGGATTTGGGAAACAGGAGGGGTACTTGTTTTTTCTTAACTGTCAAAGAATATTCGAAATACAATTTTATTAGTCATCAACTAAACAGAATCCTCTTTTTGTATTTAACTCCTTAGGAACATGGGCAGTGAGTGCGGGTTTTTAGGAGAATATGGAATGGTTCTTGTTTTTGAAAGAGAAATTCGGGCGTTCTAGTATTTTCATCTATCTTAACTCGAATGATCTTGGAAATGAGAGGGTTAAAAGAGTTTATGAAAGGATTTCTATCCAACCAAATTTTATGAATTATCATTAAAAGCATTTAATTTGATTGTATTTCATTTTTAAAGGTGGAATCATTTCATTTTCATATTTCACTTTCGTTTACTTTGGCAAAATGTTTTTTTTCCTCCACTTTTTTCTTCTTTTGGATATTCACACTAGAAAAGACATACACAACTTTGAATGTTCGAATCTTCTTGCCAGTATTAATCATCAAAAAAACATAGCATGAAGCATATGCCTCACGAATTTTCTAGAACATTAACAATATTCTGGTGAATAAAAATTAATCACTGAATAGCTGCCCAC
The DNA here is from genome assembly GCA_026543865.1 of Argiope aurantia. NCBI lineage: Eukaryota > Metazoa > Arthropoda > Arachnida > Araneae > Araneidae > Argiope > Argiope aurantia. Next base: position 288,923 of record JAPMOR010111754.1, read on the forward strand.
CCAGCTCCAAAACAACACAATCAGTAGAGTGTTTTGTTTGTACAGATGAACTCGTTTCTGCCAAACCCACAAACGCTACATGCATTCCAATGTAACTAACTCCTTTTCCAAAACAAAATATCCCCTCTTGGCACCCACCCCACTGCTACTGATTCATCCCCTAGCAGAAGCCGTGCGTAATGCAGGCCTCTTGTATAAATAATTTGCTTAAATGCCCCAGTTGCTATGAGAACCCCCAGTGTTTGGCTGCCCACCAGGCAGGATGGTTGTGTATGCACACAACGCAGGAGAGTTTTACAGGAAAAAACAACCACTAATCAATAACGGGGCCTAGAAAATGACTTGGCCTATATAGTCGTAAAATGCGAGGTTTTTATGAAATGGCTGATAAAGGAATGGTTTATTTTTACTTTCTTGCATATGATGGAAAAAAAGGAAAAGTATTATATAAAGGATCGTATACAAAGGAAATGTATTGTAATATTTAAAAAAGATCTTGAAGAATTTTTGTGTTCAAACCCTCCCTAGTCTGAAAACACATTCTTTAAACTATGTCTGTCTATCAGTATGCGAACGTCATAGCTTAAAACTGCTTTGAACTAAAGTCATGAATTTTGGTATGTAGCCCTTCAGCTCAAAATTTGCAGATTTCTTTCAAATTTTGAACGAAATTTAATAGCAGAAAATTTATCTATCTGCGTGGAATGGAAGATGATAACTGCAGAACGTAAAAAGCTAGCTAAATAAGATATGGATCACAATTTTACCAAGTAAAGTGTAGATTTATATAAGATTCTTAACTAAATCTATGAAATATTGGTCCTATATGTATTCACATGCAAACACTATAACTTAAAAACGAAACATTGACATGAAATTTTGACATGCGATCTTTTTATTAAAATGATACTTTTGTGTCAAATTTTGGTTTTAATTTATCCACAAAATGCTTTCAAAATGCATATTGGGTTTTCCTCAATGTACTACGAAGCACCAAAGGTCCATCTGCGTGACTCAGAATTTTGAATTCTGGGTGTTCATAGCGTTCGCTGACTTGCCCAATGCCTGCAATTTTATACAAGGTGAGGAATGGGGTTAATATATTATAGAAACTATGCAAAAAATATTTTTTGATGATAGAATTCTCATTACTTTAGAATTTGAAGAACTACTATTCATCTTGCGTGAAAATAAAATGGAAACGCTCAACTTATAGGGGTTTGAAATCCATATATCAAGTTAAAAATTTATATTCCGTCTAACTTGGAATATAAACCCAAAAAAGGCCATAGATGTCTTGAGAGCTCTCAGAATTTATTCTGTTTTGAGAATCAGCATTCTTTAAGTCTTTATATATTAATAAAAGCTTAAAATAATTGATATTTTTAACAATTAATTATTATAAGTATTATCCTTCGCTTAGGTGCAATGGATGCAACTGAATTTTGATTTTTAAAAAAACACATACATTGTAAAAATAGAATTTTCACACCCAGTGGCAATCCCACTTACGAATTTTTACTATAAGTTTGAATGAAAATTTACGGAGCAATTATTTATGGAGACTATTATTATTTTAAAGGATATACATGTAATCATGTGGCTTAAATAGTATTAGCCTTGACGAGTTTTTAGATAAATAGATTCATTTTTATCCCGAGATCCGTAATAAAAGCGAATTCCGCTCAATATAACCAAATCTCACTCTCGTACCGTGAAATCAAATAAAATCAATCAATAAAACCAGTATAAGTGATATCATATCATAATAAAATATCGCAAATATCATACTAAAAATGCCACCCTAGAGAACGCCTTGCGTAGCATTGGCGTTCAGTAGTTACAAAATTATCCTTTGGCGAGAATTTGACATTTTTGATGAATTCATCGCGTCATCCTTGTGGAGTGTTTTGGCGACTAATCCCTGGCATGCGTTAATTCTATTCGAAAATCGAATTTGAGTTTTAGATACATTTTTCTCAACTGATTAAAATAAACATTTGACGCAAAGCTGCAATTGTAGTCGCAAATTCCCGTACCTTTGATTTATCTAAATCATTGCGTTTTTGAATTTCACGTTTATATTTCTCTGAAAGTATAGACTAACAAAAAATGAACCTGTAGTTGGTTTTCGATCAAAACTTGACAAATATCTACATTATAGATGTTAAATCTGTGTACCTAATTTTGTCTATCTAGCTCCTTTCGTTTTGTTGTTATTGTATTAACTTATATTCGAACAGCCGGACAGACGGATTTCTTCTAAATACATTTTACTCAAAATTTGACAGAAATATGCAAATTTGGTGTAAAGACTATATACCAAATTTTATCCCACTATCTCAAAGAACTTTTGGGTTGTCTTTGTCACATACAGACAGACAGATGGACATTTTCCAAAAATATGCTTTCCAACTCAAGGAGGTCTAAAACGTGGAGATTTATAAAAATCTGGAGTTCGAATTTTTCAACGATTACTATACTTTCTCTAAATTACGTGTACGAGAAAGTAACAAAAGCTAAAACATAATTTTTTTGTCATTAAAATAGACCTTCATTAGAAAGATCTGATAAAATTTTGTTTGTCAAGATATTGCTCGTGTGTAATTCCACTTTATTTTTTTTAAATCTGTTAACACTTCATAAAAAATAATTATTGGATTATCCAATAATTTTGAAATGCACTTCAGATGTAATAGAATTCTTATTAGGAGCGTGCGAGAAATTTTTGTTCACAAAAAATTAATTATTGAATCGCCCCAGATGGTATTTTTGATTTCCAACAGTTATATATATATAATAAAATTGTAAAATTTTTAGAGTGGAAAATAAATACTGTTTATTCATTTGGAATCAAATTATTGTAATAATTTGAAGTTGAATGTATAATCAATCTGAGATATTGAAACCGATCCGTGTTTGAAATTTATCAAATTCAGAAACACTAAGATCTCATATAATTAATTAATTATGGAAAATGTTAAACCTTCTTGAAAAGGCAAATTAGTTTGATTAAAATACCCCATGTATTGAATTTTTGGTATTTAAAACCACACGATTATAATATTTAATCGAATCCAATTAAGATTAAGACGCTTTGTTAAAATGTGACCAATGGAGTATACAGAACTTTATGGCATTCTGGTTGCTTTTCATTCCTTAATAAACGAATATATATAGAATTTTATTACAATTCGGGTACTTCTTCGTGTAGCGTCGACCTTAAGAAACGATAAAATTGGACACAGAGTGATAAGAGGTTTAAAGGTTGCAATTAATTGCTCATCTGTAAATCCCGCATCACATTGCCGTTTAGCAATAACGGTTTATCTTAAATTTATTAATAGTATCCATTCTAATCGTGGACAAAGGACTAACATCCTAATCGTTACAGATAAACGTTTGCATCCCCTTGGAAAAATGTTCCAAATAGCTTAACGAATTATATGTTTTTGTGTTGTTTATGATGTTGTTTTTAATCATAAACGTAGCGCTGAAAGGATTACAACATCACGATAAAGTTCCTCAGCCTTATTAGTTGCATTAACTAAAATATTTTTGACAAACAAATATTTTAAGCATTTGTCCCATTTCTACGAATATATCACTATTTTAGCCATTTTAATGGATTTCTCAAGGAATGTCCACCAATTAATGAACTTAAGTTTTCTCGAAGCGGCAGCTGGTTAATTTAAAGTAATGAAATTCAAAGCTTCGTAACTCGATCAATTTTGATTGCTAAAGATTATTACTTTTTACTTTCTCGTTCATGAAGAAAATATTGCAATCGTCAAAAAAAAAAAAAAAAAATCGAACTCGAGTTGTTAAAGAATTTCCGCATTTCAGACTTGTGTTCGAAAATCACATTTTTGGTATTATGCATATTTGTTCATCTGTGAATTCTGTGATAATTCAAAAATGCTTTGTACTTGACAAATAGAATTCAACATATGGATTTTACTTCAAATTTTTATATATCTATCAAATTTTGAACAGAATCTGCTCAGAGGAAAGATATGTCATAATCTTCAAGTATAAATGAACTCGATAATTACAAAATGTCAAGAGCTACATAGAAAAAATTTGGTACATCGATTTAACATGTAAATTAGATTCTTGTGAAATTTTGAAGTAAGTCTCTCAAAATGTTGACTGTCTGTCTATCTGTACCTTTGTATGCAAATAAACACAATGGCTTAAATCAATGAAATTCGATGGGATTTTATGACTACAACTAAAATTCTATTTCAAATTTTAGTTTTAAGCAGTTGAAAAAAGCCGTCCAAAATGTACATTTTCGCGTGATAGATTCAGAAAAAATGCTAGATTCACGCCAAAGATTCATATTTCGTAACTATTGTTCGCCAATGTCATATAAGGTATTCTCGCTGTTACTCAAGATCCTCTATTTTATACGTGGGGAGGGGAGGGGGAGTATGGTCATTATTACAGAACATGCAAGAAAGTTTCGAGAAGACCTCTATCTCTGGTTTTAATTAAGATGTCAGCGTTATAAGAGAATTTTACTGATCATGACTTAGTATAAAAATTTAAATTTCGTAATCATTTCAGAAGCATAATTCTTTATTTAATTGAGAACATTTTTACCATGTGAAAATAAATGTTCTAAATAAAATAAAGTATTAAAAAGAAATCTGTTTTTACATGACTTTTAGAATCTCTATGATATGGGTATTTTAAAAATAAATCTAATATAGTCTCTTGAAAAATCCTATAAGGTTTTTAATTTCTGGTTGAGTATTAATTTAGAAAACTATAACAGTGAATTAATATCACGTGATGCACATACAACGAATAAAAAGTTATTATATAGATGGAGTAGTTATATATTTATTATCCATTTTGCAATTGCGGGGAAAAAATTTAAATTGTATTCTTTTGCTATTTAAAAAAAAAATTGTTTTTAGTTCTGTATTTTGTTCAAAAATCTAGTTCTTATTTTAGAGACTTAACTGGATTATTTTTTTCCTACCCGTAATTTAAATTTTTATCTATTTTTGCGTATTATTTTCTATTTATTACAGATTAATTAATTTTTTATTGCTGTTAAAAATAAATTTAATCTTAATCATAAGGTTTTTTAAATTAATAATACAAATATTTAACTATGATAAATAATTAATTCATTTCTTTTTATAAAAATAACGATATTTTTATAAACTAAGTTAATAACTATATGCCTGGAGATTATTTATTTTTAAAAGAACACTTTGTACAATATGTTTATAACTACAGAATAAAAAAATTCATATTATACTTTTTAAGACTAGTTAGTGAAAAAATATTTTCTTTTCAAAATAATCTTTCTTTACTTAATAAGAACTCAGCTAAAAGGTCATAATTAAAGCCTCTTTAAACCTTTTTAACCTGATTCGCTTCACGTTTTTGAAAATGGAATTATGCAATTTATTTTTTCACTTATTTCCTGGCATGCCAGATTTATAGAATTTTCTGCACTTGCATGTTTTTCGATGAAAAGGCATTATTTTAATACTTCCAAAACATCTTTATCATTTAATTAATTTTTATTGCATACAACAACGTCCCCTGTCAATGAATTTGCGAAAAATTGAATACAAAATTAAAAAATAGAAAATATTTTTTAAATTCTACATTTAATAACGTTAGTAAGTGTTTTTAAAAATTATTTTTATTGAATTCATTTATTTGTATAGTTAACTTAAAAATTCTAGTGTTAATAAAACTAGTTATTATTTAATTGAATTAATTTATTTTGCATTTAAAACGGTAGTTTAAAATATAAATGTAGATAAGGCATTTCACAGAAACCGCTGGAAATGATTTTCGGCTATGTAGTATTTAGTGCCATATTTCAGCATTATTCAGTATTATTCTATATTCTAATTATAGCTAGGTTTGGTATACATGTATGATATATGATTTAAATGCTTCTTATTTCTGATTTATTTATCTTATTGAATGACATTTTTGATAAATATTTTATTTAATTTGATAATATTTATAAACTGATGTAATGTCAATAAACTGCCTCATCTTAAAGCGACATCGCTGATGTAAATTAATTCATAGTGCTTTATTGAGCAGATAGATGAATCTGGAATTATCAAACTTGGCAAATAATAATTTCTTGGTAGTATGTGCTCACTAAGTATGGGTATTTCAAAATTTTAACTATATTCTTAGTCAAAATCAATACAAATATATTAAAGTTTTTCCCTTAAGATAAGTAAGTGACTACCCATTTTTGACGAAAACATCGAATATTTTTTTATTCAATGCTTTTAAGTTTTTAATAGTATTTTTGATAAAGCAGTTTGAATTTCATTTTTATGTTCACGACCAAGGAAATTGCATTGATTCTTATTTTTCAAAATTTATATTTAAATGTTATTTTATAGAAGCCGCTTTTGACGACCAGTTTGTCCGATCAGATTATTGACATTTTAAATAAAATAAAATTTAAGTAATATTGCCATAATTAGTTTACTTAAATTATTTATGGTAATAAAAAAAGTGAAAGTAAAAGTGAAAATGATATTCTATTAATGATTTGTAGAAACACGGGCTTTATTGTTTTCATGGAAGTGTTTGAAATCCATCATAGCATTTAAAAACAATGTTATATAGTATCAAATTGAAATAATAATGGGTAAAAATTTTAAGTAATTGAAACTAATATCATTAAAAAGGTAAGGAATTTAGGCTTAAAATAATACAAAGATTATTTTTGTAAGATAATTGTTTTGAAAGATACGGACATCAAGTTATAACAATTACTTATCTGGCGACAAGTAAGTTTATTTTTGTGCTCGATTAGACTTCCTGGTTGACGCCTATTGCTTGATTTATTTTATACCTTCTTTCGTCTGACTGAATGTATTTTTGGATGACATGGCGAACCATATCCAGAACACTACTAATATTTTCCCTGTTTATTAAGTAGCTACATAAAGATTTGAATTCAAAGCAGTTGTAAAAACATTCAGTTAAGCTATCTGAATTTCGTATGATGGTTTTATGCATTTGATCGTTGCCATACTACAATAAGTAATAAGAGAGATTTCTGCGCACATACATTAGCGTTTTAGGTATATAGTGGCTCAAACAATTGAGAGTATGCCTTTCTATTACTTGATAAATCCGACTTTCAATATAAATAACTCATTACCGGGAAGTGCAAACATGTTTTCATCTTTACACATAACAAAAGGTTTAATTTAGAGTAAAAATAAAGAAAAATAAACGAAAAACTTCTAAATTGAAAAGTTTCAGAAGCATTTTAAATAAATATACGTAGAATGGGGTAAAATATCTTCAGATACCGCCAGAAATTGGTCGAATCGGTACCACGACGTTTAGAGGCCATTATAAAAGACAAAAGACATGCAACTAAATACTGACATGTTCTTTCTATGCGAGATATTGCAAGAATTTCATTGGTGCATTCTCAATTTTTTGAGGCAAAATTCTGCGTATGTTTATTTAAAATTCTTCTGAAACTTTTCTATTTAGAAGTTTTTCGTTGATTTTTCTTTATTTTTATTCTAAATTAAGCCATTTGTTATGCGTAAAAATAAAAACATGTTTGCATTTCTCAGTAATGTGTTATTTATATTGAAAGTCGGATTTATCAAGTAAAAGTAAGATGTACTCTCAATTGTTTGAGCCACTGTATACTTTTTAAAATATTATTTTTTTAAATTCTGAATTTTGATAAAATCTTATGAAAAATTTCTCAAATTAAAATAGAATTTAAGGGGGTTTTTTATGTTCAAATTTAATATAATTATTTCTCAATAGTTTTTACAGTTTCTAAAATACAGAATTAACAATCGGTTCATTTAAAAAATATTTTATGGTGGTTGTAATCTTTGGATACAAATGCAATAATTGGATACAAATGCAGATACAAATTATTATATTTTAAAAACTGGGTACAAATGCAGTTTATTTCTTATTTTAAGAATTAGGATAAATATTTGTTAAACTATTTGAAAATTTTTGAATAACTCATTTGATAAACTTCTTAACTAGTTTTTGTTTTATGATTCCTTTTAGTCAAAAAAAAAAACCCTTCCAATTTAAAAAAAAAAAAGAAGTTTGACTTTTATATTTTTTTGTGTCAAAAATGTATTATTTTTTCAATCTTTTTTATGTAAAAATCAATAAATATGAGCTTTTTATTAAAAAAATTCCAAAAGTTTGTATTTAACATAGTCGCCAACCTGCTTTAATAACATTAATATTAGAGTTCATTAGTCCACAAAATAAATGTTTTGCGCCGGGTTTATATTCAAAAATTCGGCTTTTGAGTTGCCATACATTTTATTTTCAGCGATTTTTCTCTAATTTCATTACATTTTTAAAAATTCGAGTACATTTTACATTAATTTTTATTTTTATTTCATTTATTGAATATATTCTCATGCTCGTTCATTTTTATTTTTGTGTGAACGTTAATGCTGCTATCTATTTAAGAATAAATTTTAAAAATAAAAGATAAACAAATTAAGTTTAAAATATTATCATGCTGCTTTTCGAAATTGTGGTTCGCTTCCTCTGTAATCTTTTTTAAACACAGCTCTACATTCAACCATAAATAAATTTGTTATACAATCTTCAAATATATTTTCTTACGCCTTTAATCTTCCTTTTCTTTATTTTAATGAGAAAATAGGAAATTTTTAAGCCATGCGTGACAACATTTCATTTTTCTTTCTGTCTACTTCAGGTCTCATTCTTTTTCTTCCACGTCTACTATGTTCCAACAGAAGTTAAAGTGATTCTTTTTTTTTTTTGCCGCCATTTTTTTTCTCTCTCTCCAAGCTGAAATGAGTTGCACGCTTCCTGTTTTATCGTTTGCCAAACTCATCTTTCGATGACGTCATATTTCGTTTTGAATTCCTTTCGCTATTAATTATTCTTTTTTAAAATCATGTGAGTCGGCGAATCTCGGTTTCGAAAGAAACGGCTTTTTTGTCTTCATACTTTTTTTAATTACTGCTTAGAAAGTTGTTCTTCTATTCTGTGATATATTTAGAGAATAAAAAAATTTGAATGAAAAAAAAAAGAATTGTTTGTCTACTTTATATTAATTAAATAATGTAATTCAAATTTTCAATGTGAAACAAACTGCAATAAAGAAGTTGCATTTCACTCGTAAATTTGTTGCTAATATATCATAATTTTAAAAAATAATTCCTATTTGTATATTGAAATGATTCGAATGAGCTGTTTTAAATCATTTAAACCTTATTATTAATATATTATTATAGTTTAAATAATTTATTCCAGTTTCAGGTAACTAAAATTCGTTAATCCTTCTGAAATTTAAAATATTTGTCTAGGAGGAGACTAGACAGATGCAATGCCATTTGCATAGTAATAAATTTATTCATTAATTGTAACTTTGGCTTCAATCCAGCTTTGCAATAATTTATATTATGTCCCTGTTTCGAATTTTAAAAAGTCAATTCAACAGATCATGTGATTCCTAAAATGTGGTTTAGGTATCTTTACAAAAATGATGTGCAAATGTGAGATAATCTTTATTCGTCTGTTTCTAAAAGGACAGGGGACATTAAAATAAGAAAAAATCGACAGAAATATGAAATTTTATTTTTATTATTTCCTCACAAAATCATACGTTTGTATTCAACTAAAATAATGTTATAAGGTATATTGTTGAACAAAATGAGTATTTCAGAGGCCAAAATTTTATTTACTTTCCTCAGAATGATATTGCATTTAGATTTAAATATCTTTGAAACTTTCCGGGTGTCTTAATTATTGAAGAAATTAAATAGAATTGGTAATAAACATTTCTATTAAACATTAAAATAAAATAAGGTATGCATCGCATCTTATATTTCGAGGCTTTTTAAGTAGTTATAAGTTCATTTTAGTTTCGAAAAACATAAAATTCTTTTGAAAATTAAGTAAATGTGGATAAAAAAAATTTCAAAAAAATTTGTATTTATTTGGAATTACAAAATAATGCAAAGTTTTATTCTAAGCAAATTTATATTGTGTGAAATAGAAAAAAAATAATAGAACAAAATTAAAAATTGAATAGCCTAAAATATTTTGAAATTTAAAAAAATATATATAAATTTTTAATGTTTTAAAAATAATATTTCGTTTTTCAAATTTTTTTAAAAAGAAATTTGTCTTGTTTATATTTTAATACGTATGCCTAAAAAATTTCATAACACAAGAGAAAATTCGCAAAAATGCCCAATAGAGTCCACTGCCTCCTAAAACGTAGGTAATGTTGTTGTTTTTTTCATACAAGGTAATTCTTTATCTTTTTACTTTCTTATATGCGAATCAAAGAGAATCACCAAACAATTCGGCCTTTCAAACTTCCCTGAATATATTTTTGGAAAAACGCATATTATGGAATTATATTTGTCTGTGAGCATCATTACTCCTTTGAGCTATGTAGATGAAGTTTTGTTTGTAGTATTTATTAGATTTGCCAGATATGGAGAGAAATTTATTCAGAGAACGTTTGTCTGTCTGTCCGAGTACAATATAGCATGATAACTACAAAACGCAAGGAAGATGGATAAAATTTGATATGCAATTTTAGATTATAAAATGTTTATCTGTATTAAATTTTCAACTAAACTCATCAAACTGTCTGCACACTCGCATACAATTCAACTTAACTCGAAATCGCATTTGCTTTGATAAATAAAATTTGGTATATTATCGTGTTACTAAAATTTATGATTATATCAAATGTTGGTTTGAATGGATCGACAAAAATGCCTCCAAAATACATACTGTTTTTATTACTATACAACAAAGCATAAAAAAACTCATGAGCCGAACTGAAAATAAAAATCGGAGGACTCTCTCATGATAAAGCATTCGTGATCTTTCAAAAAGTCCCCTAACTTCGTAGTTCGTCACAAATGGTTGACATGACTACATTAATAATATTAATATAATTGACGAACATTAATAATAATAATTAATTTTCGTCTGTGAATTTTAATTTATATTCTGATTCAAAATGCAACGAATTTGCCTAATTCGAACAATAATTTTTTGAAAATCCGCCAGCTTCAAATTTTCAAAGTACTATTGTATTAAAAATGGTCTTGAAAAATCGCCTTCTTAATTAAGTTTTTTCCCTCTATATATTGATCTTAGAATAAAATGATACATAGCTACCAATTTTGCCGTAAAAAAAATTCTCCCCTCCTTATCCTTACATCGTATTTATCAAATTATTTTTTTAAATTGTGAATAGGAAATCCAATTAAATTATCCAACAAATGAAATAAAATGAGATATCGAAGAAAAAAATAGATATTAATTGCGGGAATTTCAATTATCCATTTTTGTAGCTATCTTACACATTCATCTCGGCATAAACAAGTTTCACGAGAATGGTTGATCGCCACCATTTTTGTCCAATTACTATAAACTCTTTGATTTGTTTTAGGGAGTTTTTATATCGTTTTTATATTATATTTTATAGGGAGTTTTTATATTTTATACTCTGTAATAAATTTTTCATGCCAAAGAACACCTTACAGCATTTGTTTCATACTTTCTCTATACTACAAATATGAGGGGGAAAAAAAACAGCGCTAGGTTTCGGATGTTCTGAAAAAGAACAAAAAAAATCTTAAAATATAAATAATAAAAGTAAATTATGAGCTAGTTTTATTTATTTTTAATTATTCTTTTTGCATATTTATTTCTTTTTGTTTATTTATCAATTTTGTTGTTGTAACTTCTCATTCAACTAATAGACAAATGGGCTACAAATACATAATAGCCTTCTGTGACCAGATATGGCCGATTATTGGTCTTGTTTTACACGTCAAAGATTGATTTCAAACATCGAGTTAAAGAAGCGGGAAAATTGACGATTACACCTGAAGCGAAACGACACACTTTGCTCTGGTTTTGTGCAAAGGTCATTTTTCAATCGTACACTTTACAGAGAATTTATTGAATTTTATCTGTGAGATAGTCTTCACCAAATTTAAAAGATTGCATTGTGGGATTGAGGTATTCGCTGAACATAAAGAAAAAGAAATTCACTTTTGTAAATGTAAAAAAAAAAAGATGAACAGAATCACCGCGAAATTCATTTTTCCTTTCTAGGTTCGTATCTATTTGAAATCAGTATTTAAAAAAATGAGCCTGATCTAAAAGTAACTCTTTCCCGATATCGGTATGAACTGAAGTGAATATGTATCTGCAGTGTAGATTTATTCATTCTGCAGCTCCAGACAATGCCCATTATTATTTACTTTTTTAAATAAAATAGCCAGTATAACTCACATTTCAAAACATTTTTAACTGAATCGCCATGCCAATGATTTATTTTAAATTTTATTGAGTTTGTGAAAATGAATGTTTTTATTTATTTATTGCATTTATTATTATTGTTATTTTAGTCGTCTTTAGCGATCAGCTGATTCATTGAGAATATATATATAATATAATATTAAGATTGAATGTAAACATTACGGTTATTTCCATTGTGATCGGTACATAGCAAGTCGCTTGACCAGTGACATTTGAGGTTTGTTTTGGCAGTATTGTTTGAAATATATAATAGAAATTACAATTACGTTGTAGTAAGTATTTATACTGTGCTTGACGGTGAAATGGTAAATGAAACTTTAATTAACACTAAATTAACAGCAAATGAGTTTAAAACAATATTATTAATTCTACTTTTAGACATACCTTTTGTGGCAACACTGATGAATAACTTTTCAGTTTGTTTAACTTTTTTCGAGTAACGGAACTTTTTCACCTGTTGGCTAACAATCGATTGTTATACATGTTGTTATTGGCTAACAATCAATACACATGTTAACCCTGAATTTTTTTTAAAAAAAAGAAGAAAGAAATGGCACTTACAGCGATATCAGACGAAGTAAAAAAAAAAAAGAAAAGAAAGACCCATAGAAAATATCACAATTTGCAAAGAAAAGCTGATCGTGAAGCAGCTAAGTTGGCGGCAAAATGTGAAAAATTGATTCAGTATTTAGATACTGGGGATATAAGCTTATATTGTTCTCAATGTGGGGTTTGAGTTTGAAGTAGACCGATTGGAAAATGTATGTTCTCATCATGGAAAGATTAAGCTTCCAGCATTGAACGAATGGCCAGTAGAGTTTAAAAACTTGCCAACTGGAATTGACGAACATCGCGTACCGTATCGGAGAACATCGGGGTTGGTGATTGAAAGCGAGTAATTGGCGCAACCCCCTACTTCATTTTTATGATTTGGCGAGATTATCAGATGTTAAAGTCCTATTAATTAAATGTCATATGCGCTTTGTTTATTGCGTACATGATTCTTTCTAATGAAGGTCAATCTCATGACATTAAAGCACTATTACAAGCGTAAATGTCTGGTCCATCTATCTTCTAAATTTCATGGTTCTTTCATTTCACTTTCAATTTTTTTTTTTATTCGTCTCGTAAACAAACTATACTAATACTAATGTTAAACAAAATCTTCCTTTTTTACCTTTCATGAATGCCAGAAAATCACGCGAGATAGCAGATGAAAACGGTTTGAGGTTCAGGACAACAATATAATCTATTGTTGAAAATTCAGGCACAAAAACATTTTTAAACAGCCCACATACAGGGAAAAATATGATGATTATTAAATTGGCATGATTAAAAAAAAGCATTTTTTTTTAATTTTTAAACGATGCAAAATTTAATTTTAAAACTATGTAAATATGATAACATTTTTGAAATTTATAGCTGTAAAACATCAAAATTCAGTTTAATTTTTTATTAATTGAAAACCTAATTAAAATTTCAAAAAAAAACCCATGGAAGTGCACACACACACACCTTTATTATTAGTAGAGATGGCTTAGATGTTTGTATACAATGTCACTTTGACACTAATGACAAAATGTAATTATTATCCTGATGGTATATAATAGAATTTGTATTTTTTAACAATGCATTTATTCAGCAATAAGAAAAATATAGAAGACCTACTTACTGCCAATCAACAGCCAAATGGCACCAGATAATTGCATAGAGTCAAATTTGTTTTAGTACAATCCGTTTTTATACGATATTATTTTTGTGTTATTTTTATGCAGTATATGAAGTCCAGCGTTGTTAACTGTACTAATGTATGTACATATCACGTCAACTAATTCCAATATTCCAAAATAAAATAACTAAAGTATTCCCAAAATAAACCGACTCTCATATCTTCAAGAAATGAAACATGTTTTGAATCTGTTTACCATAAAAAAGATGCCCGTTTCGGATTACTATGAGTAATATTGAGCTATGTGCATTTTGAAAATTTCTTTATGTTTAAAAGGAGGAGTTAAATTTTAAAAAAAAATATTTCCGTGCGTAATTTATTTATTTTATTTGGAAAGCACTTTTCATTATTTCTTAAATCTTCAACAGATTTTTATTTATGCGTCCATGTTGTAAAAAATTATTGGTAATGGCTATTTATGACGTTTCGGAATATTTTTTTGTACGATTTTTTTATGTGGTCCCTATTTAACGCGTAAAAAGAGGTTTTGATTATAATTCGAATAAATTTGACTAATTGTAAAAACTGACGTATAGTTATTGAATTGTTTATTAAAACACACATTTAAAAATATTAAACGAAATATATATATGTATGAATTTATTTCAATAAACCTTGCTTAAATAAGAAAAAAAGTAATGTTAACTTTTTTTAGTAGTCATATTTATATAGATAAGAAGATATGAATATCTTTTACGAAATATTTTAGTATGAAACATTTTTTAATTTGATTCATCCATGTTTTTTATTAGTCCATATGCACATGTGCATATTATCTTTGCTAATGAATGTTATGTAGAACTTGTATTTTGAAGGTGAAAGATACTAATTCAGATGGCAACCTCATTGTCTGACTATATAATAAACAATTTTTACCGTATTCACCTTTAGTAATAAAATAAACTTTGTTGCTTCTTAAATATAGTAGCATTATGTATTTTTTAAAAAATACTTTTCTCCATTTGTAGATTTTATCCAAAATTCACGAATATCAGCATATGCAGTGTTGGTATAATGACTCGTGCTAAATCTCATCCGTTTAATTTGTGGCATTTTAAAATATCATATTCAATAACACACAGCTATAATCTCAAAGAGAAGTCTAAATTTTGCAGAATTATAGAAAATCCAAGGCCAGTTATTTGATAAAAAGCGATATTTTCTTTTCTTATATATGAGATTGCGATGATGTGGCGGTAAGATCTCGGCTTCAAGAAAAAGGGTTCCAACCGATGAAACGTTGTGCAAGCGAGTTTGGTGCACACTAAATCTATCGAGGCCATATATCCTCTCTCCGGTGGAATACGGAAATTTGAAGTAGTGTAGTATTCAAGTGTCTCCCTTATCATGTGATAGAGGTTCAAAATTACAAAATCCGCCCCGAAATGGTTTTAGTATAACTATATATATAAATGCATGATGAGGTATATACATCATTTATTCGGCGACTCCGTCATGTTTCTGCATGGCCTCTAGATAGGCCGGCTTTCATACTTCAAGCACATGAATATATATGTGTCATGATATCTCTCGGCTTAATATAAATATTAATT
>JAPMOR010111758.1:0-22643 GCA_026543865.1 Argiope aurantia
CATACAAAAATACTAACAAAGTGAAACAGTAATTATCTGCTGAAAATTACAAAATGCACCAAAATTCGAATATTAGAGTAGATAAATTGTTATCCTTAAAACCTTTTAAAGTCCAGAATTCTTTTATTCGTACAATTACTCTTTCCTTTCCCAAATTTAATTAAAAGCAAAACTTTCTCTAAAACACTTTTTCGAGAGATTCGTTTGTTAAATCCTTTCACTTTAACAACCGTAACAAATTAAAGGGAATCAAATCACCAGTAGAATTGCTAGATACCTTTTGCAAGTAGCAGAATATAATAACTACCAAACAAAAAATACAAGGAGCACTAATTAATATTTCTTAAACCTGAAAATTAAGTCATTTATCACTACAAACTACAGCCAACTCATCGAATAACCACTGCAAACTTCAATTAAATTTATCGATCCAAAGCGTACCTCACACTTGTGAAGCAATTAAAAACCCATAATCAGCGCCAGAACTTAAAACTAATTGCTGAATACAACTCATGTTAAACTTCTAAGCAAATTAAAAGCTGCAACCTGGTGGTTTTTCCGGCGGCATTACTATTCTCAGTACTGGCTCTTAATTAGGATATAACTGGAAAACGATCCGCATGATTTGAATTTCAAGATGTGAAGAAAAAAATAATAAAGCAAATTAAAAAAAATAATTAATGGAGCAAATTTTCACAAATCTAGAGGAAGAAAATTCGTAACAAATGCATGGAAATAGCTCGTAAGTTTAATGATTATATAAGATTGCGAAAAAAGAAGGACCAGATCAAAAAATAAAAATAAAGAAATAAATAAATAATTTTCGAATACACATCGGATTTTTTTTTCAAACATTATTCTTTTTCGGTAAATTTCTTTCCCGTTGCCACATCGAGCCGAGCCATCTCATTAAAATTGTCAGGCGTTAGAAAAACATCGCGCAAGGCTTTGGCAGTAGCTCGTTATCAGACACGACATCCTCCAGAAAAATACAAAAAAAAAAAAAAACCCCACGAAATAAAAAAACTAAAAAAAAAAACTTGCGGCAAACTTTCACCACCCAAAGGACATCATTAACCCTGCTATTTTTTTTTTTTTTTTTTTTTTTTTTTTGCTTTAGCTTACTTTACTTTGCCAGTTGTAAATCACTTTCTTTTGGTTCGCTAGCTATACTTTTGATAACTTCGAATGGCATTCGAAGAAATACTGGAAGCTGTAATGATTAAAAAAAGAATGGAATGGGGGGAGGGGGCAAGAGATTCCATGTGCGATTTCTTTTTCACTTTATACCCTCCTTTTCCCTTCAATCTCGTTCTCACAGAACAATCATTAACTAAGTTTTCGAAGATTAGGCGAACGATACTGCAAACGTCATGAATTTTTTTGCACCTGTGGTTTTTCTTCAATTGATAAAGTGTGATGACGAAATTGATTCTAGAGACTTTATTTAGTCTGTATTGAGGGAAGTAATAAAAGGTCTTAAGAGGAAAAATATAAAAGTTTGATGTATTTTCAATTGAAAATGATTATTGTATTGCAAGAAAAGTTTAATTTGCAATGTCGAGTAATGACTTGTCTCACTCTATTGAATTCTTTGAATCAGAATTCGTTAACAATATACATTTTAATAGTAACATTTAAATAAAATTGAACTTCATTACTAAAATGTATTTCTTAACCCTTTCTAGAGCCGTGGGAAGTATGCTTCCCACCAAATTTTCAATATTTGTATGAATTTCTGTAGATTGGCATAAGTTCTGACAAATTTTTTTAGAAAGACAGAAACTGAGGTGCTTTGGTTCTTTATTTTACAGAAAATGATGCGTCTTGATTTGATAATTATTAATTAACCAAATTAAATTTATCTAGTAAGCTAAATGAATCCCTTTTCTTATTCTAATTTCAAGCCTAAAAATATTTTAACATAATATGACTAGAAAAAAATGGCCCTTTAAAGGGTTAAGATAAAATAACAGTGAAATCCTAGCACTAGCGGCTACACATTTTTATTAAATGTTAGACTGTTCTTGTTTAATAATTATTAGTTAGAAATTACTAGTATAGGTAACAATTATATTCCACATTTTTGTTAAAACTAATAATTTTATATTTCTCTGTGATTTAGTTACTAACCTACATATTATTTTGGCGAAAAACATTTCCCACCAGTTAATAGTAAATAAAATTTTAAAGATGCTAAAACCAAAGATTCTTATATATATATTTAATTCTATCAATATCAAAGGCAGAATACTCAACAACTTGCATTTTGTTTTTTCAGTAACTAGCATATTATTAGCGATCCAAATGATAAAAACAGACAAATGCAAGAACAAATACGTACCGAGTTCATGAAGTATTTGCTTTAAAAGCGAATAATTTTTTCAGAATGTTTTCATCTTCTCTGTGTAATATTTTAACATTTCTGGTTGAAAATCTTGTAAAAATTTGATATATATTTCCTCTTATAAAACCATTAATCATATGGTTAATTGCACTGAATGATTGTAAATATATTCATTTTGCTGCCGAGACCAAAATTTTCAGAGAGAGGAGAGTGAAGTGTTTGCAAAATTTAATTATTACATTAATAATTGATGTATACTTTATAAAATTAACATTTTTTGTGTGGAAATATTGACATTTTAAAATGTTTTAATGTGTCCAAAACCTTTTAAATTCTTTATTTGACGGATTTTTGTATAGGCAACAGACACTAAAATGCAAATTGTATTTGCATACATTAAATAAAAAACTGTATCGAAAAGATTATATTTCAAACTTCTCAGTTCCTAAAAAAAGATATTCCAACACTGTAGATAAGCCCGCTGCGTTTCAGAACTGGTTACGCATTATCCATCCAGTTAACAATGAACAGTTCAATAAAGAAACAAACCGAGTCAACCAATATGAAGACGTCAAATAAAGTCAAGATCAAAAGATCATAGATGCTCCCCGCTTTTAACGTTACAAAGTTTTAATCCGTTTCTGGACAAGACATAAGCGAAGGAGAGGGGGATGAAGTCGGTAGACACATACTTCAGGGAAGTTCTTAAGAGTCGGCGTAATCCTATTTAGGTATAACGATTTTTTTTGGAGGGGTACCTCAGTCTTACTTTTCTTTATAGATTAGAAATGTCAAGGGCTATGAAGAAAATGTTCAAATGTCCAACTAAATGGGGTTAAAACCTTCTTGTTTAGAGGTATTAGAGAACTGGACGTGAAAGTGAAGGACAAAGAATTGAATATATCCCTGACAATGCTGAAAGGCTTATGTTTCTAATTTCTACTTTAGAGTTGAGATAACATCAGACTTTTTTTTAATGCTGCTTTTCCTGAAAGGGTATCGTATTTAACAAAGACGAGACGCGACAAAACGATTTTCTCCCCCTCCCTCCTCCCCTTTCACTGATGCGCTTACGTCAAAGCTTTAAGGTAACTAACGATTTTTATCAAGAAAGAATTTTCAAAATTTTAATTAATTAGACATTGTTTTAATTTTATAAATCGGTAAAGTGTTATTTTTGCGAAGAAATAAAAATAAACTGAAGTGTGATTAATAAAGTTGAACGAACGAGTGTATTTATGTCAAGATTAAAACTATATAATTCAGTGTCATTAGTGCATTTTAATAACTCCGAATCTCATACCCGCTTTATCTAAGGATTATTGAAATGCTGGCAATATATTATTATTGTCAAATGTTGGTTGGTAATCCTGTGAATATTGACAGGCACCTATTCTGCACATCCAGTATAAACCTAAACTAAATTGAAAACATTCACATTTTTCTAAATAAAAATTATTTCGAATTTTCAGTATAGTTTTGATATTTTTAATAAGACGCTAGAATTTGAATTACAAATGTCTGTTGTTACATCAGCTTTGAATCTCATGTTTAATTACCAACGTCCAGCATTCATTTTTCACTTTTTTCGCGTAACCTTTCAGATGTGTATGAAATGGTCTCCAAGTACGCATACCAGTGGCAGAGAAACGCTGATCTAATTGACCGTTTTATAATCAAAGTAGTTTTAGAAAGGTGAACTATATGGCACTAAACAGATTCTTCAAAATTAATTCATTTAAGCATATCCACAAAACTTTAATACAGAACACTTAAGGGATAAAACTGTGATAACCAATAAATCCTTAACATTTTAACCTCGGCAGAATACTTAGATCTCATATTTGTATCACATGATGGTATTATTTTAAATGGTAGAGTGAATGCCTTTATCCTTGATTAAAACGTCCGCATTTATTAAAAATCAGTTTAAAAAATTAAAATGAGCAAAAAAAAAATTATGTTTAAAATTATAATTTGGAATAATTCTAACATCAGCCGTCAGGTTGGCTGCAAATTGTGGATTTCCTTTTTTTTCAGCGTTGACAACTCTACTACAAATATACTATTCATACGTAAATTTGTAGATTAAATCTTTATTTATTGTAAACTTTCGGAATGGATATACTTTTAATTACTTATTGTACAATACTTTTACATTGTACAATACTTTTAATTACTTATAATAAATACTCTTTAATTACTTATATACTCTGTAGAGGGACGAGACTCTTTATTATGTGTTATGCCATGGATGAAAGAATGAGTTCAGTTTCAGGAACTACTTTTTATTAGCGGGTTAAGTTCCACGGCACAAACATTTAACACAAGCATATTGAAGAACAAGGCATAGAACAAATACACACGGCAAGCAAGGACAACACAAGAGACAAGAATGAGGAATCATGGGAAAACATGGCTCTTGATAGGTGGCTCTAGTAGCGCCACCTATGAAGAAAGGAAAAGGCAGTAATTGTAACCGCTACAACTCTTATAATTTCGAATATTTACAAATTATAACTTCATGCACCCCATTTAAAAATATTACTTATAATTTGGAAAATTACTTGGACCGCCATTTAACAATCAACAGTCTAGACGATGTACATTCCCCTATGGCTTAATACGGAAATTTCTATTTCAAGAACTGTTATCCTATTTTTATCTTCATAACATTGTTTTTAATTGGTTCCAAAACTGCTCTCAAAGTTAGTGTGGATGTTAAGAATTACAATAATGGGGTACAGTTAGGATACAGGATTAGTTGTAGAGCAAAGGTCAAAAGAGTTATGTCAATAATAATAATAATAATAATAAACGTGAGTAATGCCGAATTAAAATAAATGAAAATTTCAAATATTTAAATTTTTTACATCACCTATAAAAACAAGGAAAAATTCATTGTTGCAGTGATAAATAATCAAAATATGATAAAAATAAGTACTGATAATCTGTATTACGTATAAGTTAATAAGTATTGATAATCTGTTCTTGTTACTACTCTGATCACGACTTCATGTTTTTATTTTAATTGAATGTCGAACTGATTCAAAATTGAAGTAATTATAAAAAAGTTCTTATTTAAAAAAAAACAGATTTTATCGTTTAGATGATTAAAAATACGTTGTTTTTCAACGGTATGTAATTAAAAATATCCCGAAAATAGATAAGTGCTGAAATTTTATGAGAATCCTTCCACACATCATTCGATCTTTCCCCTATAATCCATCAAGATTCTGTCCATCGTTTTATGAGAGGCGTTTACCCTTATGAATACATGAAGAGAAACTATTTCGTCTGAAGTATTTTTCTTTGTTAGTTGATTCTAATTCATCAAGTACCAGCACTTTCTCCTTTACTTCTGACGACAACTATATCCCATGAGAGTGCAAAACTTCCAACAGTGCAACAAATTACCACATGTTGAGAGAAGAGATACAATGAAATTACTAAAACCGATATTTCATAAAGAATACATAGTAGTAAAATAGGTGGAAACGATTTGATAAATTGCGGTAGAGAATGTCAAAAGACTTCTTAATCTTATTTAGAAACAGTCAATATTGCACAAAATGACAGAAAAAAAGCAACTGTATAAATGACTACCACTTTATTAAAAAAAAAAAAGATTTTGTCATACAAATGAAATATGGCAAAAAAAAAAAAAAAAAAAAAATCAAAAGTTTTATTTCACAAAAAATAAATTTCAGCATATACCAATAAAGTGTACCGATTAGTGAAATTTATGTACCAATAAAGATATTGAACAATCTTTTTCAGAATTCTAGCAACATGTTAAAAATAATTTTTAGCATAATTTTAAACGATATTTTTTATGATAAACGATTTCTTGCCATGACTTACAAACCCTTTTCTTCCATGAAAATTTGTACACACTTGAATGCTATATTATTATTATGGTTCAAGATTATAAAGGGATTTTTTCAAAGTAAAAATAAAGCTAATAAATTAAAGAATTAATTAACATATTAATAATTTATTTTAGGTTAAGTTTAAAAAATGGAGACTAGTATATTAAAAGGGAAGCCTCAAACTATTCACTGTCTGGAACTAAATGCCTAAGTTTGTCGCTGGATACAATCCGAAGTTTCTACGACATTTTGAGTTGCCACTTACAGAAACGGTACTGGCACCTAGAACGCTATTTGCAGAATACAAATTATTACTATTAAAATGTTAAAAGAATTCTTGTGATAAATTTACTTAAATTAATAGTTTGTATAATATTCTAATCAGTTTCTAACCATTCGATAATTCTCCTTTAAATTTTGCGATGAATTTGATACTACATTCCAAGCCTATTCTTTAGAGTATAAAAATGCAATTCTAAAAGAACTTGCATATCTTTTTAACGCATTGCTCGGTAAACAACATTCATCTTGCTTCGTCTCGAACCATGCTACAAGCATACATGACTACGATGATGGATGGTGACATATCTGAAAAACATTTTCAAAACATGCAAAAAGACAAGACTCCGTTGGAGTTGGAAGTACAAATTCCAGATATTAAGCTCTTCAGACAATCCGCAGGCGAAACTGAGTCTCCTTCAATTGATCAACAAACAGACAGCGAAACAAAATAAAATTGCACCAAAAAATTTCAGCCGGGAAGTGGCCACCAACGTGGACACCCCCTGTCGGGCCTTACTCGCCCACCAATTCACACTCCTGCTATTAAAACAATCCCGTACATGCACTCATCTCAAGGTCTTTCCGTCTATTCTAACCTAACAAACACTGCATGCAACTAACATGTGCCACTCCAAAAAACTAGTTTTTTGGTCATCTTCCCCCCCCCCCCCCCCCCAATTTCTATCGTTAGATCTTTCTTTCCCCTTCTTAACTCTTGTTTTTACCACTCTTATCTTCTTTCAAATACAACAGTCTTGAAAATTAAACAAATAGAAGTTTTAAAAAAATAGACTAGCCTATGAATAAGAGATGAGAATAGATAATACGAATTGGAATATTCGAAGACAACAAATATAATCTTTATAAACTCTAATGTGATTAAATTTTGGTTTTGTAATAATTATTGGTGTTCGATTAATACTACTGAATATATTCTTTCATTGGTAATGTGTCCAAACTTTACGTACATAAAAAGTCAAGAAAGCAAAATGCAATTTAGGAATAAAAATGAATAAATAAACTAACAAATAAAAAAATGAAGTCATGAATAAAGTGTGCATAGAAACATTTCCAGGGATAGAAGTTTGTCTATTCATACAATCATGTTCCATAAAAAAAACTTTCAAATAAAGAATAACTTTTAACATTAACAAGACAAGCTTTCTCCGGACAAAGAAATTAAGTGCCTTACTTTAATTCTTGATGACAAGTTACTTCCAAAAATCACATTAAGTGTAATACCTATAAATTTTGGGCAAAAATGCATCTAATAATTTCATTTATAAGTCAAAAACCACCACTTTCACTCAACGTTCTTCTCAAATGCTACATTCCATCCTCGTTTATTTTCTTACATCTGAGGTGTAGGGGCTAAAAAAATACCTTAAAATGCAAATAATGCAAAACCAATTACTTAGGATCATTCCTAATGTACTGTGGTTCATTTGCAATGATGTATTCCACAAAGAATTTTAAATACCATAAATGTGGTCATATTGGCATGCTATGTCAGCACTTTAAAAAATAAACTTTAGATCGGAGTTTAATAAGAGTACAAATAATGCAAAATAAATTACTTACGATAATCATTAATGCACAATCGTTCATTCCCAATTATGCATTTCACAAAGGTTTGTCAATTTCAAAAATCGGAGACTATATTAACATGCTAAGCACCATGTCAGTCATTGGTGACTGCTATTGAACTTTTCGTTCGGTCAACCTCACTCAATGATGACAATATACTTTAACTCCATCAATGACTGACTGACTAAGCGTTTTTCAAACTAGAAAAGTTATTGTTGACTAACAATATAATTATCGTTTAAGCAGCATTACTGATTGTTGACTGACGTTATACATCTTTAAAAAATTACATTCTGTTGGAAAGTTTTTAATATGGAGATCACAAAATAATGCATCTATATTTATGCGATTTTACCGCAATTTTACATAGATCTCTAGTCAGCAGAGTATCAAAGAAATTGAATATAGTGGGCTAGAAGAAAATTGCGCCATATTAGGCTTGGTGCTTAACGTGTTAAATAACTTTCTTGAAAATTCGTATGCTTTCTTTAATCTTTCATGCCATTGTAAAAATCCAAACACCAGTTATCAAATCTAATTTGCATATAGTTTCGGAAAAAATTCCTACCTATGCGTCACTATTATGGAGCTTAGTATGAAAGATGGTCTACTTAAAGAAAATATATTTAAAATGCCATAAGGATTTTATTTGTAGCCACTCTTGTAATATTAACCATAACTGACTGATGACATCAGAGATAGCGCCCTCTGAAGCCATGTGGCGCAATGACTCAGTTCAAATCAGGTGACGACAGCATGCGCTGCATGCTTTATTCCATGCTTTTATATATCTTCCAATTATTCTAACATTTTGTATATAAATAGTCTGCGTCTAACGCAACTTGTAAATAAATAACTATTACACTAATTCGGACATTTTACAGAACCCTTTAACGACCCCCGCCTTTTAATTAAAAATTTTTTCTTGGCGATTCCTCACAGAATGGCAACTAAATTTAAATAAGGTTTTTTTAGTGCTTAACATTTGCTGATTTATAACAATAATATTACATAAAGCGTTGATAATGCATATAGTACACTAAAAGAAAATGGATTGAAAGTTTAAAATAATATAGTTAACTTAATTTTGCACACAGGAATACAAACATCGACATAAATGTATCTGGAAAGTATCCTGATTTGCTGTGTTTCAATTATACAGTAAAAAATTACATTTTATTGCCTCGCGGAAGAAAAGCAAATAGTATTTAAACTGAGATTTTTATCAATTCTATTTTATTGCAATCCTAGTATTTTTTTTATTTTTTTTGGAAATTTACTATCGACAAAGGATTAATTTCCATTATAGTTATCATAAAGAAGGATAAAACTTGTATATTTATATCAAACCGACAAGCACTGGAACTTTATTTTGATAGAAGAATTTCGCAAAAAAATTTAATCTTTGTACTTTGCATGAAATGATGAGAGAACAATGGTTAAAAATCTAAAAAAGATAATAACGTCCACTAATTTAATTGCCAGTCGAATACCTCATTGTTTTTAATTTCCTAACGAAGTCAATAAGCTATGGAACATCTTACTAAAATCAAAACCAAAAGAAATTCCTAAGAAACGAATTTCACTCTACAAGCATCGGAATTTATTCTTATTTTTTTCCCCTAACTCTCTCTTTTCTCAAAGTTTTCTTAATGCATACCATTACCATTTAAAAAACGACTCTTATAACGCAGAAAACAAGATAACATTTCGTCTTCTTCCCTTAATTTCCTGGGATAACTAAGAAATCCTATTGAAACTACAAATGCATAGCATCATTAAAAGCAGCCCTAAGGTTATGAAAATTTCTACTAGTATTTTCATTGAAATTTCTTCTATTTTTATTCTCTTTTTTGCTACAAAAGGAGAAGAAGAGACCGCCTCCAATGCCATGAAGCACGATACGCTACAATTCATTTGTAAATGCGTTATCTAATTACTTAAAGAAAGAAATGAAAGCAAGAGAGTAAATATTTTTTTTTTCTTCCTCTTTCGTTTTGATAATAAGTATACGCATCATTATTCCGTTTCAGTACTGAGAAGTAGAAAGATCTCAGCAATTAAAAGTTTTCCCCCAAAAGAATATTTTCTTTTTCTCGTTTTGAATGAATAAGTTGGGAGTATTTTTTTTTGGGGGGGGGATATGGTAAAGTGCAGTTAAGTACATCAAAATAAAGTTATCAATCCCCATACAGGAAATGAGACGGATGGAAAAATATGCTCGAAATAAGTAAGAAGAATTTTATTTTAGATGAAGGATTAAAATGCCCTTTTAGGAATTTCGAAGTGACATTTAGGTCCTTTATTCCTACATTGGGTCCTAAAAATTTAAAAATAATTCTGTAGCGGTTACAATTACTGCCTTCTCCTTTCTTCATAGGTGGCGCTACTAGAGCCACCTATCAAGAGCCATGTTTTCGCAACGGCTTAATGAAATTTGGTATGTGATCCTGTAATTAAAATTGTATTTCTGTGTTGAATTTTTGTTTCAGTTTGTCGAGGGGAACAAAAAGGCATCGAAAATGCATTCTCGATTTTTCTTGTTTGCACTATGAAACACAAAACACTCACGCGCGGGACATTGAAAATGAGAACTTGAGCATATGTACTTTCATGGCCTTGCCCAAGATCCACAATTTTTATGCATTGAAAGAGGCTAATAGCCTTATAATGTAGTTTTGTAGCGGTTACAATTACTGCCTTCTTCTTTCTTCATAGGTGGCGCTACTAGAGCCACCTATCAAGAGCCATGTTTTCCCATGATTCCTCATTCTTGTCTCTTGTGTTGTCCTTGCTTGCCGTGTGTTTTTGTTCTATGCCTTGTTCTTCAATATGCTTGTGTTAAATGTTTGTTCCGTGGAACTTAACCCGCTAATAAAAAGTAGTTCCTGAAACTGAACTCATTCTTTCATCCATGGCATAACACATAATAAAGAATCTCGTCTCACTACAATTCCTAAAAAGGAGGCAGATATTTTTTTTTCGGAATATTCATCAAAACTTGTTATTTAAAAAATGTAAATAAGTAACTAGAGGGATTTTTGGATATTATACCCCTATGATTTGCCTGCAATTATTATTAGTCAACTTTTCCTAAGTAACAATGAAATAAGATAGTTAAAATCCTTGAGTGTGTGTGCTTTACCTTTGCGTTAATTATTTTTATCGGTCACCCACAATCGAATAAATTTTTTATAAATAAAAGCAAGGGTCCCAAGAAACACAATTAAGAAAATTTACTTTTAAATTAAATTTTTAATTAGAAGTACTCAAATACTTATAGATTTTTTATGTGAGCAACGTTAAGTAAAATATTTAATTATATAATAAAACTAATTTTTTGAAAGCAATTTTAAAATTAAAATTTTTAAGTTATACCGAACTGGACAATGTAGTACAAATTAAAACACCCTCATGGCTTTTAGAGTCCCTGCTACTCATTGATAATATTAGAGTTAACTTATCAAAATTGGGAAGAAGAATCTTCAGTAAACAAATAAAAGAAAATAAATCTATTTAATTCTATTTAATAGTAACTATTTATTAATAGGTTAAATAAAATATTCCAGGATATTTAATTCATGTCCAGGGCATTTTGTCAGTCAGGACAAAGAGTCTTAAATCAGGACTTCGGCCACCACAAAATACTTGGTAACAAACGGATAACAAAGACTCGGATTTTAAAATTCTTCATAAAACTTTAAATTTATGAATTGGTGTTAAATAATTCATGTGAAAAATATTAAATAAATGTGGGACATATAAAAATAGATAATTAGAATTTGAAACATACGAACATTCAGGATCGTCTAATCAGCTAAATTTCACTTCAACGTACATGAAAACGGATAATCGATTCGTTGTCAGATAGCAAAATATAGAAAAGCAATGCAATTAGCTAGGTCAATCCCTTTCTCAAATGAAACTAGCCTTCACGTGTTTAGTTTGTGAGGTTTTTCTAGCACTATCAATTCAATTCTAGTTGTCAGGCTGAAATTACCATTGGAATTTGAAAAATAGCTCAAATTTTTCCACACGTCCTCCGGCAGTACAGAAAAATAGGCAGATGCGTCCGAAGAAATTAATCGAGCAACTCTTGCTATTTTATTTTTTTCTTGTAGTAAAGACATTAACAACAAAATGGAAACGACAAAACACTTGGAAACGCAATTAAAAAACAAAAAAAGTAAATTAAAAGAAAAAAAACATTGGATCGAAACCAAAGAAGGGGAAAAACAAAACGATTGAAATTCAAGGGGCTGAACCGAACTAAGGAATAAATAGCAGTGTTTAAGACTGAATTGGAGAAGCCAGGAAGAAAACATAAACCATCGCCCCCGGAGTCGTTCGTGAGAGACTACAATTTGCAGTTTTCGTTGCCAAAACACTAACACTAAATAACTGGAAAGAAAACAAGATGCGAATCCTAAAGCCTCGGGACACGAGAGCTGGCGATTTGCAGAAAGAATGTTAACTCGTCAACATTGCGAGGAATCATTCCCAATCCGAAAGGAAAAAAAGGCGTGGTAAAAACAAAAAAAGTAAGAATCAAAAGAAGAGAGAAATTGCGAAATTACAGAGTAGCTCGTTTCCTGTAACGGAAGAAGTGGTATTATCGAAAAGGCCAGTCGTACATGTGCAGTGGCCCATCTGTGAAATATAGCCTCTGATTTACCGTGATTTTCGATCCAAATAAGCGATACCTCAACTTTTACGAGTTGAGAAGTTTTCGGGGTTAAAATAATTGACCTCGATGAGGCAGAACGATCATACGTGTATTTGCTTAATTGTTTTCGAATACACAGTCAGGGGATTCTACATTCAATAGATTTATGTTTGATATACGAGACCTAACAAATAATCCAAAGATTTTTCTATTAGCATCTACAGAACTTTTTTCAAACAGTAATTGTTTTCGTGCATTTGTTAGATTCTTGTGAAATTATAAATTTAATTTGATAGTCCATAAATCATTTTAAAATAAAAACAACCATTTATTAAATGATAAAACGCATTCGCAACTTACTTCTCAACATATTGTATATATATCGTAATTCACTCGATCTACAATGCACAGTTAATTAATTCCAAACATTTAACTGTTGCCATTCCCCAATAGATATTCTCTCAAATAATAGTAAATAATTTACAATCATGCTTTTGTTAGCCATAAAGAAAAAACATGCTTACATTGACAATATAAATAATCGATATTAAATCCATTAGTTAATTATGTATTTAACAATAAAGGGCAAATCTTATTTAGAATTCGTTGTTTTGCTGACTTTAGCTGAAAGGGAAAAGTAGACCATTTTTATGCCACAAATTCGAGTTTAATTTTAGCATATTTGCTTCGAAATACAAATTTGCCACATAATAATTATACTAATTTAATAAAACAGCATATAAAATTTCGTTTATCGAAATTTTCCATCCCTTTATAAGTTGTCTTCCAGTCAATCCATTTTGAGTTTTCATGATTCCCACAAATGTGGCCGAGAAATGCCGTGATGATGTATACTAATGTGATGTTGAAATCTTAAAACAAAATACAAAAAAGTTTCTGAAAGGGCAAATGAACATGTTATACCATTTATAAAACATTTTAATCGTTATTGCATACAGTAGTAACTATGACATGCGAGTCCTTTTTTAACATTTTTAAAGTACATGAAATGTAAAAATTTCTCTATACTTGGCATTTTGGCACCAGTATATTGTAATAGCTTTCAAGCAAATCCAGTTACAGTTTTAGACAGCATTCATGTTGCTAATGTTTTGTCAGTTCATCAGAAATCTTACTTAATGTTTTTAAAAAAAGCTAAAAAGAAATGCTGAATTGCTAAAAAACAAAATGCTTAATGTTAAAAAAAAAGAAAAAAAGAAAGAAAGAAATGTTTAATGCTAAAAAAAGAAATGCTTAATGCTACAAGTGAACACTTGCAGTTACACCAACCATTGTCATTCTACGTAAAGTATCTCTTCGCCAGTTGCAAAAAATATCCAAGTTTCAAACAAAACTACGAATAAGTATTGATGGTAAAAAAAAAAAAAAAAAAAAAAAAAAAAAACTGGGTGTTTTGGGAAAAACTGATAAAAAACAAAAAGAAAAAAAAAAATCGGCTTCTTTAACTTTTTTTTTTTTCAATACAAACGGTGTCTTTCGACATTCAGTCTTTCAAAAATACTTAATCTGTACAGTTAATTAAGATTTGATAGCAGAATAATCTCAGTCATCCTGCATTTATAAATTCTCAAAAGTTTAGGTTGAAGTCTCATAATTTTTACAATTTATAATCAGTTTTATTTTCTCATACACATCGCCGCATCTAAATATCATTACGTTTTACCAAAATGATTCTAATATAAAAATAAGACTTTTTCCCCCCCTGTCTCTAAGACGCAACTACGGAAAAACCATTTCCCCCTTCACAAAGCTATAAACGAAGACATATTACAGAACAAAAGATCGCTTAACCCGACGACCCGGCGGCACAATCCACCTTTAAATTCTCACTTAAAAGACAAGATACATTTGAGGTAGAATTTCGCGCACGCAAGCGTCTTCCTCGCAGAAATTACGACTTGATCCACGAGCTAAGAGAAAAGAATAATAACAGAGGAGAAAAGAAACGCCTCTGCTCTTAACAAATCCAACAATAGGTGCCGACTTCTGAAATAACAGCCATCATCTTAAAAACCGAAGTCACTCATGTGGAGCTGTCAGGGGTCTAACACCATGGTGCAGTGCGCGCTTACACCAGCGTTTCCTTTCTTTCATTCATTTTTTTCTTTCTTTTTTATTCTTTTTCTTTATTTCTTCTCCCCTTTCGTGGTCGTGCCAACGGAAGCCTAAGATAGAAACCATCCGGTGGTGAAGATTAACAAATTTGCAATGGTAGTCGTCAGCCGTGTTGTTTTTAATTAACAAGGGAGACGCTTGAAGACAGCTCGAAGAAGAGTGGATGAAGTTAACATGATGGAAATGAGGTTTCCCGGAAGAGAGAGGGATAAGTCTACATCATTCAGATTTAATCTGTAATTAAAGTGAGGTGTCTTGAATTTATCAGGAGTTCATCCCTTGTTCTGCTAAACGATTTTAGTCATGTAAAATTCAATAGCTACTTTATCATCTAATAATATAGAACATTTAATAAAAGTATAAACTAAGGAAAAAATTACATTTTTTTAAAATTAAATGATTTTCCTGCAATTGTTCAACCATACTGCGCCAAACATAGCATCTAAAGTAGGGTATAACATAAGAAGGATATAATATAAAAAAAAAAAAAAAAAACTTTTTAAGATACAAAAATTTTGTAATTACGTTTAATTTTTTTTTTTTTGTTCTTAAAAAAATAAATTTTAAAATGTCAAGCATGTCATAATCTAGCCTTCACGGGAAATGCTACAGATAAAAGATAGGCAGTTTATTGCTTCAGAATAGAAATGTAATGTTTTCTTTAATTATAAGTTATGTAACATACTGTCAAGATTTTTTGCAAATTCAGTCCAGATGTACAGGTAGACAGCACAACTGATTGTATATTGTTGACGAGGTACTGAAGTTAGTAGGTAATTCTAGGATTATGCCAACTGTGACTGGACGTCACGACTTGAAATTAAATCTAGTAGAGACTCAGACTAGACATATGTCAGTGGACACTCAGCAGTGAGACTTGCTATGCAATCAAATCCCTGAATATGATGAATCCATATCTGGGAATTGTAAATAATCTATTGATTGATGCAAATATTTATGTTAGACTGAATAAGGGAACACGCACAATGTAAGCTGAAGCTGCATAAAAATGCTCGCACAGTTTTGCGAGGAAAACCAGATGATAGAATAGACACGACAAGCAAAGAAAATATCATTTCATCCATTAAAAGTTTAAAATCAATGATTCGGGCGACGGCAACGGATGCAGTAGTGGACCATTGTATACGAATTATTCGCTACTAAGATATTTATAAAATTAGTTGCGCAACATACATTTTGAGCTCATTTTTATTCGCGTTTTACATTAAATCTGCAGCGAGGGTTTCCAGGGGCAGTTCCAACGTATCGATGAAATGCTAGAGCATTTTTTTTTTATTTAAAACTACCGAAAAAAAATATTTTCTGCTTTTTTATTCTTTGATATATAATTAATTCTCTATAAATATTAAGGACTTTTAAAAATAAAATTACCAGAAATTCCCGAAAATATTCTTTAATGCAATAAAAAACTCAATTTAATGAAGCAGCTAGTCATTATGTTCTTGAAACATTAAAATAATACACTACCAGCGGCCATGATAAAGGATGAAAAAATTCTATTTCATCCTGAAGTGAAAGTGAAACCGATTATACAATAGTATCTTAACGCAAGAAGCAAGAAAAAGTAAATTCTGCAGAAAATTTATTTCACAAAAACCGTACAAAACCTAAGCAGCAAAAAATAAGTAAAGCAAAGAATTTCATCTTATTTTGCTTGACCCATATTACTAATTATTTTTTTAGTTAAATTTAGTAAAATTTTATTTCTACATTGTTTTGATAAATATAAATCACATCTTAAACAATTTTAATGCACCCTTTATAACATTAAGATGGAAAAACAAATATATCTCCACGTATAGCATGAGCTTTATCGAAACGAAAATGCATTCTTGTAACAGGTGATATCAAATTAAACAGCGCAGAGAATTAATCAAATCACCCACTTTACATTTATAACTAATACGAAGTTTTTATCCATAAATAATTCGAAGACAAAAAAAAAAAAAAACATAAACTGATACAATAAAAGTACCGTTTTTCAGGGAATTGATATGGAAAAAAATACAACGAAATTTAACTGATAACGCTAATTAATATAAATATAATACCACTAATATAAATCCATTTCAAAGTAGTGATGTAGCAGTTGCATTACATTTATCTTCTCTTTTGGATACTAGATGGCGATGCCTGATTGGGCCATCCCATATGTCATCCCATAGTGCATTGCGATTGTAATGAGAAGAAGATGTGATGTTGAACTGTGAAGCGCGCGCGTGAATGTCTTGTCTTTGTGTTTGTAATTGTTTAGTGTGTGAATGTGATTATTAAAGAAATGTTTCCAACAACATTCGTCCTGTTGCCTCCTGCACAGATCATAATAATCTACATACCACCACAGTAACTTTTTTTTGAAGAACAATATTAAGAATCGCATAGTTTTAAAAACAATTTACAAATCGATTAAACTAAAGTATATGATACAACCACTAAACTAAGTTTTTAAAAGCGACAAAATGCCAATTGCGGTAAGATAACCGTATTCTTTGGTGACTTTTTCTACTGTTTGGCATAATTTAGCAGAGACTGACAAAAATTCTGAACCTTAATTTTTAGTTTTATCTGAGTTAACACAAAAGCGACAAAAATAACATTTTCTTTACCTATTCTAGGAGCTAATTATAAATTACTTATTTTATATTATTTATTTGCATACAGGTAAGTATTTAATTTTAAAAATTCTCAATCGTCATTTGATGTCTCAATTGTAGGCAAAGTATAGTAGTACGAATCAAATTAAATTCCTTGAATGTTTTTTAACTCATGTTTTAAGAAACAATATATGATTGAGTCTATTGCGTTTTTAGAAGTAATTGGAATACTTTCTTCACATCATCATCGCTATAAAATTTGTATTCGATTAATTTATCGACTATAAATAATTGATAAGTTACCGTATCGATGCCGTAATTCGCATAGTCCTCGAATTCGGGTGGGAAAATAAGACGTATAAGCAAAATTTTGCATGGTATAAGCGAAATATATTTTCATCAAAATGATTTAGAAAAAAATCAGTATTGTGATGAAATGAAATATGAGAAAATTATAAATGATGCATTTGCTCCTAAAATGTATTCGCTGTTAATTTAAAACTTCCGGTTTCTACGGCTCATTCAATTTTCATTTCCAAAATACCTATGCACAAATGCATTTACAGTTATTCATGCAATTACTTCGGAAAAAAGATTGAAACACCACCTTTGAAATAAACAGCACATGCGAGGAAAAGTTTTGGGAAAGAAAAAAAAGGGCCTTTCCTTAACAATCAAGAAATTCTTTCATCTTTAAAACCAACCTCAACGTATTTGAAATTTTCATTGTGTTTTCAAAACAACGCGGAACCATTTCGAGAGCGGACAAGGTAATACCGAGTTTCGGTTTATTTTCCAAACATTTCAAACAAGATTTATTTATAAAAAGGAAAATGCAAGGACAACAAAAAGGAATTTTATATATTTCCTTACCCTGGTTTATCTCAAAATGCAGGAGAAATCCAAAAGGGCAGTCGGCGAAAAAATAAAAAGTCAAAGAAGGGGGGAAATACATAACTAAATCGGGGAAGCAAATACGCTTTTATATGTTTTGTAGATGCGAGGCTGGACTATTGAGTTTGAAAACTGATTGCAAACTCAAACCAAAATATTTTTCTTAAAAATTTCACTTTATTCTTTTCTCTCTAACTTCTCTTTCTATTACTTTCCCTTCTCTCCTCCCTTTTGCTTTTCCAAAAACCAGATATTCTTTTTTCTTTTTCTTTTTTTTTTTCTTCTAGAGAATTTGAAATTGTGAAAACATTACATTCACTATCCACGACTTTTTAGCTTTCGCCTAAAGGAAACTACATCTAAAGAAAATCAAGCACAAGGGAAAAAAAAAAAAGAAGAAAAAAAAGTCGCACGAAAAAAAAGGAGAGGGGGGGGGGAGAGAAAGAGTTTTGAAACCGCTGTTGACTTTAGCACTGATACATCCAGAGTGTTTAGACGAAACACGTAAATATATATATTTTTTCATACATAGAAAAAGAAGAAACCGGCAGCATCTTTATCAGGGAGGAGAAAGGGGGGGAGAGTATGGTGGGTGTTCCAAAATAGCTCGAAAATCTTTTGGTAAGTTTTTTGGCTCCTACCTTTATGCACAGCATCTGACACTCGGAAAGAAACCAGGGGTATTTTTCGGACGTTTACGGTTCTCTCTTTCTCTCCTCCTCCCCCTCCCCCCTCTTCCCCTACTCGAAATCTGCTCGCGGGAGATGCTTTTCCCATAAGAAGCAGAAAGGCAAAGGGATTTATTTCCAGTTCCATCCTAAAGTTTTTTGAAAACTTTTCCCGAATGGATTCGCAAAGAACACGCGACACGCAGCGGGGCGACGCTTGATAAAAAACTCAGCATGCAACGACTGCGTATCGGAGGTTTGGACATTTCATAAATTTGAACTGAGGTTGGCAGTCTCAAACAGATGCGAGATATAAATATATTTCATCACAGCAAAGGAACCAAATTATCGTCCATTTATTATCATCTGAGAAGATGATATTGCTTTGGTTTGAGATTTTTGAAGCTCCAAAATGCACGGACAGAAAAATGGCGCATTATCGCCTTTGGGACATCAAATTTTCGCTTTTAGGATAATTAGAAAATTGATAAAGAAGGTTGTCGCATTTGGTGAACTATTGCCAACAGAAAGTTACAGTTTGGCGCGAATGTCCGCCATGCACCCTACTCTCCTGTCTGGTCAATAAAGGGATTCGTAAGACTTTATCGCCCGAAGAAGCACAAAGAAGAAAACGGGAATAAATACGAAACAGCGAGGGGAGGCATCGATATTTATTATATAATAAATTACCCAATTTTTATCTTAACCCATATTAATTCTAAACTCTTTTCTTATTTCCTGATTCAATTCCACCTTTTCTTAGATAATTAATATTACACGAGCTCTGTAAAACTGCTTTAATAAGCACCTTTCCACTCGCCAAGTGAAGGGATGAAAATTTGTCACGATTTGCAAATTCTTTTAAAGGATGCCTAAATTCCTTAACCTAACTCGACATATGTCAAAGAAATAACTACCAGAATCTCACAGAACAAAATCACTGGGAAAAATATTTTGCTCTTTCTTTTACATTACATTACATATTTTATATAATTTTTTTATTATTTTTCTAGCCGGCATAAAAAGTTTTGGAGCTTGAGATTGATTCGAAAGTTGTGAAAGTTTTGAAAAGAAAAAAACCACATCGTTTTCTAAATCTTTCTAATCGATGCATGCGTAATCTGCTAGTCACGTGATTGTTTAAAACAAGCTTCAATTGATTTCTTTTTTTTTTTTACGAAAAAAAAAAATTTTTTTTTAGAAAACATTTTTTTGGAAAAACAATTTTAAAATTGATTTGCTAAACAATTTGATTGATTTTGAGGTGATTAAAAACCATCGCTTTTCTAAATATTGATGATTGAAAAATACGATCCATGTGAGAACATGATGTTTTACCGTCGGATTGATATCACGCACTTAAAAAATAATGTTCTCACATGATAATTTGAAATTTGCGATAGAAGATTTCAATTTTATATATTTTTTTATTATATACATATAAATATTTTACAGGCTAAAGTGCGGTGCATGTATGCAGTCTATGAAAGTTTCAAAATTACAGCCATTCCATGATTACTTGCTTTAAATTATCAACGATATTAATTTAGAATAACAGAAATTTACTACTCTTAATTTATGAACGGAATATTAAATTACTGGCAGATATTTAAAAATGCTATTAAAAAAGAAATTTCAATTCATTCTTTTAGAAAATAAAAGTTACTAAATTTGAAGATATTTTATGTAGAGAATCTTTTAAACGACCATACAAGCACCAATAGCTAAAGTTATGAAAAATAAATTATAAACGTACAGTTCGGGAAGTAATGCTGTCAGACCCACAATATTTTGTAGATTTTACATTCATTAAGAAAAGTTTAAAGTAAATGTGTGAACTTAACGCTCAAAAACTGAAAATATTATAATCCCCTGGAAAATAATAATAATAATATGCAATTACTATTTTTAAAAATAACTTGAACATTAAAATTTTATTCTTAATATTGTTACGGAATCACTCTTCCGTCCGTCAGGGTTCTTTTAAGATTTGATGGTCGATGCAGAAAGAAACAGTTCTTTAGTAGAAAACAACGACGACGTTTATTTAACACGAAGACATTAATAATAATAATAATAATATACACGATGACGACAAATATATAGTACAGCACACAGCAGCACACTACAGCAAACAGTAGCTTACAAGTAGTAATAGGTAGCAATAGCAACCACAGCACACAAAGCGACCAGACAGAGTTCAGCAGAAGGAGAGAATTTACGTATCTTCTCTCTACGTCTCTCCAAACGTCTGCAAATCTCCACTGTCACCTCGCTTTAGCTGCACAACTGGCTACTTCACACACGGCACGATGCTGCTTGTATAATGAACAAGAGGACTCGGCACACAGCTCAATTCGGTAATCGCTTGGGCTCTTCGCTGGACTGGTTCAACTAATCACCGTAGACTCTTTACTCGATTGATTTCGGCTACAAATTGGAGGCCTTTTATAGCACCCAGAATGGGCCGCGAAGTTTCTGGACCAATCAGGAGCAATTTGGTTCCAATTGGCTGAATCGCTAAAATTCTCGACGTTTCCAGTAATATCTATTTTGTGGCCAAAGTTGCCAAACTTGTTGCCAAGTCGCCAAATGGTCGGTAAGTTTGTCGCCAAGCCCTGAGATGAAAGGTTCTGCATCCGATCAACATCCAATGGAGCTGATTGTAAAACAGTTTTTCCAGTGATTAACCCAACCATGCTGGGAAGCAGCATCACAGATTTGTAATAATATTTACTGCAATAATTTTTTTAAAGTAAACTTCAGAAATGGTTTCATTTTGCATTCCACTGTATAAATATTTTAAGTTCGATACCGAAATAAAATTCCAGGTAAGTATCGAATTTACAATTTGCGGAAAGAATTCAATTTAGCAGAATTACTTTATTATTAAGCATTTAATTTTTAAAAGGTTACTTAAGATAAAAGTTACCTTCATTAGATATATGTGATTATGTCACTAGATTCATTTATTTCCAACATAATAGTGATTACAATATATTAATAACAATAATATTAATTTCAAGCAAATTATTCGCCCATTTTGTACGACTTAATACAAAAATAATTAAATAAAAAAATACAGTAGGTGATAAATTTATAACTAGCATTTGATATATTTTTACCAGACTTGTCTATCATCCTTCGTCCCCAATTTTTTAAACCCCATTTAGTTGCGGATTCGACATTTTTTAGCCATAGTCAGTGCATTCTATTAGATCCTACTTTTAACAAGATGGTTAGTTTTTTTTTTCTCACAGTTTAGCACAGTAAGGTCTTAATGCTTTATTTTAGGTTAATATTTTTACATTAACTGAATGTATATTAGCTTTTATTCATTAATTATGACTCCATTGAAGTAGATGATTCCATGTTTACAAATAGTCTAATAATTAAATGGAAGTAATTAACTAAATAAGGATCCGATAAATTATTGATAAAGATTCTATATTCTCTATATCATTTGATAATACAAAGAGTTTGTATTTTTAGTATTTATTTGGCAACTACGAAAATAAAGGTTTTCGGTCAATGACTTGCAGTCTCCTTTCAGACTAGCAGGCTCTAGGTACTGCT
>JAPMOR010111758.1:22653-42283 GCA_026543865.1 Argiope aurantia
AAAGTAAATAAAGTTGCAAGCAAGGAGTTCCATCAAATACATCTCATGACTTTTTTTTTTTTTTTTTTTTTTTTGCGTTAGCGGAGAAAAAAAATTAAAGTAAAAGGAAACGCTTCTTGCGGAGTTAGCAGACATGAAAGGTTATTTAGAAAATCGCGATAACGTTGATGTGGTGAAGAAAAAAAAAATACATAAAAAAGAGAAAAAAGGATGAAAAAAAATTAGGAAGAATTGAGTCACATACTTTCTGTTCCAAGTCAAAAGAGTAATAGACTAGACCTAGAAAGCGTGGCAATGCCAACAATGCCAAGGAAAAAACGCTAAGATGGGATTAACATAACACCCTCGCTAGTGAAACAAGAAGGGGAAAAAAAAAAAGAATTAATTATCTACCTGGACGTGACTTTTGGAAGTAATTACCGTGATTAATTGGGAAAGCGAAGAAATTTACGAGGTGAGTGTTATTTGAAATGCTCAAAAAGTATTTTCTGCGTGCGAAAAAAGTTCGAGTTGAAAGAAGGAATCGCTACCAAGTTGCATTCCTTTGTACCGAGATATAGAACTTACTCGTTTATTTTTAGAACGCAAAAACACAGTGAAATATGTGAAAAATATTTTAACATGTTGTTGCGTGCCATAGACAATATCGTTACAGAATTTACAGCCACTGCAAGAAAAATACATGTTTTTCACATTTTTCTTATATGAAAGATTTTAAAAACAAATTCTTCTTCACAAAATGTTTATTCAATAAGTAAAAATTTTCTTTTGAACTGCTAAAAACTAATTTTTGAAGTTTGTTTCTAATTTTCCCATTGAAAGTGCAAGCATATTGTAACGATTCCATTTTTTTTTTTTTTTTCCCGCTCTGCAGAACTGTAATATTTCCATTTTTATTGATTATCACAAAAATTAACTGTGGATGAATTATATATTCAATCATAATTCTGATGCTTTCAAGTTAACGCAGCATAGAAGAATGTATTGCAAAAAGTTGGAAAACATTTATACTTTTCGAAAGACAAGATATTAGATCAATAGAATTCCCAGCATTAATACGACATGATTATACAGGAAATTGATTTATAACTGTAGAAGAAATCTTTCACTCAAATCATAAAAATCCAACTAGTTACAATTAGAATTATGTCTTGAAATGATGTTCTCAAATTAAGTCTGTAAGACTTTATTACAGAACTTATTAAGATGGCAAATTTCCTACAAAAATTGCGCAACAAGACACTACTTACAATTAGTAAAAACATTACATTTTTGCAGACAGAATTATTTTCTAAATATGATCGATTTACGCTTCGTTTATATAATAGATACTCTTTTAAACTAAAATATAAATGCAAATACTTTTATAATAACTCCTTTTTAATTGATTTCTTATTATTTGATTTCCATTATGACTGAGTGACTAATCATAAATTTCTATCTACTTTAAACATTTGTGCCGATATAAAAATTACTTGTCAAAGTAAAAATCAATAATATTCATTCTTTAATCCCACGGAAAAATTAAAATATTTAAGCATTTCCGTTTCGGATTTGGGCTGTAGAAACTATGATGGCAACACGATTTGGACACAGATGAATGAAGATTTGGAAAAGTTTAATTAATCAGACTGATGCAATTAATAAACAAGACATGAAATTTTATTATTATTAAAATTTTATTACTATTAAACAAAGTATTTTTAAGCCCCTTTTTTTCATTTTTTAAACGATACCGTGGGTTGGTAAGTGCAAAAATAGATCTAGACTAATCATTCGCTAATACTTTAATTGTGAATAATGAAACCACGGTAGCGTCTGAAATTAGAATAGTATCTTTAAATGTTCGTCGATGCCTATATAAAAAAAAAGTTTGTTTCTAATATCATGACGTCAGTGGCACCAACGTATATTTCCACAGAGATACCAACTGAGTAAAATATTGTTGGCAGACCCAACTAGATTGGGAACCTCCAGTGCTAAATTGTCTTCAGATAGGAGCTTCAGATTTCGGAGGGGGCGGACTTTGAGGGGAAAAACCTGGAAGACGAGTCGACTGGCGATACCATCGCGGGCTGAAAAGATTTCCGATAAAGAACAAGGCATTTAAACGTCAATTAAGGCCATGATTTATCTGGTTGTGGATGTTGAGGTAATTACCCGCAACACTGGACGGAATCGCCTTTTTTGGGGTCTTATCTGTTGAAAAGTTGGAGGATTCCTTCTTGAAATGAGGATTGAAATGTGTCCAGATGCTTCGACGATAAATTGCTTTTGATAATCGCCCAAAGGTACCAGCAGGAACGACATTTCAAACACAGGAAAGGACGTATTATCTTTTACATTGTCGTTGTGAAGTTGTCCTTTTTGGAAAGGCTGCCCTTGGCATTAGAAATGAGTATTCTATTGATGTATCAAAACGGTGGGAATGTTGTAAAGGATTCGACTATGGGAAACGAGAGGAAAAGGTAAATGAGGCCAAATTATTCTTGCTGTAACCAATTCCCATAAAGAAATCATAATTTCTATGACTTGTAGTATCACAATACAAAAGTGGAAGAAGTGTGCACAATTGTATGTAAATGAAACAAAGAAGAAACTTGACCTCAGATTTTAATAAATTTTAACTACGCCAGCTTCTGTTTGCTCAGTGATTGGTAAGGATGTTTAAATAAATAGCATTGTTTTATTATAAGATCTAGGGCAAATAAAACCTTATTAAGCCGTAACTGGAGACAGGAATTTCCTCACGCGGCCAGAGACATGAAGTCAAAATAACTCTTTTTTTTATATATATATATATAAACAGCATTGGAATATATTTTGAAAACAGAATACATTCTGGAAATCATGTAGTTACAAAAAATATTAAAAATATTAATATTAAAAATGTTATGATATCAAATGTTGGAAAGATATTAAAAAAAAAACTTCAACTATCTTCGAATCAGTATTTACTTCGTTTAATTCGTTCGTTAATAATACTAATTAATTAATTTTAGAATTTAACAAACTAAAATAAATATTTTTTTTATTCTTTATCGCATCATTCAAATTAAAAGCAGTTTCAGAGACATGGAGTCAAAGACTCCATAAATATCAGCAGAAACTTTGAAAAAGAATACCTCGGTAATAAGCATGGTGTTCATACTTAGACTTTTGCCAAGATACCGTTAAAAGAACAAGTTGAAGGTACTGAGGAGATGATTGTATACCAGGATAAAATACCACGTGATAATCAGGGCCAATGAACAACGCGGAGTCATTTTAACTCCCGTCTCCAGTTACGGGTTAATATCAGTTATTAATTATTCCATGCATAATGTATATAGTTATTGAATTTTCCCTTTACGACTGAAAACAAAATTCTAGTGTTCCAGATCGCTCTAAGCAAATAATAATAGACAATGCAGAACATTGTATACGATACAGAAATTGTTACAACTAGCCGAATATATAAATATACCAAGAAACAAACAACCACCAGCTATAGTTAGACTTCAGTTCTTTAACATTTCAGGGACAATTATAAAGAAGGTGTCGACATATTTACCGCAAATATAACACAAATGAAGCACTCCAACCAAAAGACTTCCTAATTTTGCACACTCTTTATATGATTAAGAATACAAATGTTGCATTCACTCTTCATTAAGTTGTCGAACACAATACAACTAAATGGATCTCAAAAAAGATGTGCGTACCTCAAACCATAGAAACTATGTTTTAATCCTCTACCAAATCAAGCAGAGCAAAAAAATAATAATAATAAATCACAAAAGAGTTAATTATTTCCCATCCAAATTCGCTCAACCTCAGCCAAAGACAACAGCGAGCTACCATCCGGGCAATTGATCGGCGCAAATTGAGGTCGTGCTATTTATACATCTGGCATCATCTCTGATGACGAACGATCTTCTTAATTAAGAAAGAACAAAATAATAACCCCTAAAAAACAAAAACAAAAAAATATTCACTTTCATTGAATAATGAGCAGAAGAGAGCCAGACGGGTACACGGTTCATAATTCCGGCAGCACTCCATAACCGGACGCTCGAAAGTAATTAGATTAATTTGGAAATCCGGTTTCTCTCTTCTTTGATGTCGTACTTATTAAGGCAGGCCTGGAATGTTGTCATCTATGTCGCCGTATTTAATGTAGATTCAGAGAATATATATATTTCCTTCCTTCTTTCTTTCTGCAGTAGTCTGATATCGAAAGCTTCTTTTTCCAGATCTAGTTGTAGATACAAAGCGAGAATCAATAGCCTCAAAAATTAAATTCGTAATACTTTGGTCATTTCAACAGTATTGCATAACGGTTTTTGTCTACAATAAATTAAACATTTACAGAACGAAGTGGGACTTACTGTATTTTTGTTGTTAGTAATGCTCTTCTAAAAGTAGCAAGTGATTTGTTTCAGTATTCTTTTACAAGTAAAAGAATAAGTAATTAATAACAAGCTATTTGATTCCATGTTTAAACAAAAAGAAACAAGCGATTTGATTCAATACTCGTTTAAAAGTAGCAAACCTGGATTTGATTCAAGTATCCAAATTAAAAAGTATGGAAAATTACATATATCAATAAAATTAGTTCTTTTTAAGTAAACAGCATTGTTTGAACATAAATATGAGGCATTAGAAAGGGAGCAACATGTAATCACATATACAGCTTGTTCGCAGACAAAAAAGTTATACTTTTAAGCAACAAATAAAATGTTTTGTTTGGAAACAAATTTAAGAAAAAATGTGGTCTAGAAATGAAAAAGGTTTCCCCTCCCCCAAACATACAATTATATTACTGATTAACAGTTAGGCTCTATGATGTAGAATCTTAGTAAGGAAAAGAAAATTTTCAAGCACATTTATAAATGATTTTGGAAAACAAATGATAATGGCACAATGATGTTGGAAAAGCATCAACAGTGAAACACTCTTTGAAATTTTGAAGTCTTCTTTTTCAGAAGATAGAACAGAGCATTTTTTAAAAAGGAAACTCCAAAGATAATTTATTTTTTAACCAGTGCAACAGCAAAGTAACAATCGAATTTAAACAATGAAATTAAAAGCAGCAAAATAAAATAAAAAAAATAGTGAGGAGGAATCTAATCCCTCTGCATTTCCAATTTACTATCCTCAGTAAATTCCTTCAAATCAACCACCGCATTACAGGCATTTCCCATCAGAAATTCTCACCAACAACTAGGGGCAGAACCTGATCCCTCCACGAACCTCCACCCACACCCCAGACGATAAAAATACCAATTTATAACAATTGTATCAAAGTCTTAAATCCCCTCTACCCCTGATAGAGATCACGTGATGACTTCCTACAAAGTATTCTATCCAGAGGATCAAAGGCAGAGCAATGTTCCAAGAGAACTATAACTAATCATCCCAATCTCACCTTTGGCACAGTGCCACATTTCACGAGGGGGTAGACCTGCCACTGTCTCCCACCCTTCTTTCAGATGACTTCACCACTAAATCTTCAGGAATGAAGACACAGCTGTTGGCCATCAATCCTTCACACAGCTTTACTGCGATTCCGAATAATTCCTGGATTAAGGCAGGGAACGGGTTTCAAGGGAGATGGAATTGAAGACAAGATTTATCCGGCGGTGGCGTGAGAAGGCAGTGCCAGACAGCTCGGCATTCCGCTTCACTTTTGCAAGAACACATTTAATGTATGAAAACGCAAGGTCCTTTTAGCCTTTAAAGACGTCTACTTTAAGGAAGTATTTGT
Source organism: Argiope aurantia (assembly GCA_026543865.1). Classification (NCBI taxonomy): domain Eukaryota; kingdom Metazoa; phylum Arthropoda; class Arachnida; order Araneae; family Araneidae; genus Argiope; species Argiope aurantia. Next base: position 28,403 of record JAPMOR010111758.1, read on the forward strand.
TACAATAATGTCTAAGACAAATAGGTTCAAGTTTGAGAAAACGGAAATATACTGGTTATTTAAGATTATTTATTTGAATAATGCTGCCAATATTCTTCCACATCATGGTAAAAGCAATTGTGTTAATAATTATAGAATTGACTAAATTGCGCTAAAAACTTCGTTTCCCAGTAGCTCTAGAATTCCAGAAAAATAGAAGCATAATGAAGATATAACAAAGGCCACAAATATATATGTTGACGTTAAAGTATGAAATCTATAGTTTTATAGAATATGATCAGTTATGTTATTTCAGTTATTTCATAGATATTCTATGAAATAACTGAAAAATCAACAAATTATTTCATAAAATAACTAGGAGTTCTCTGAAATAATTGAATTATGCACCTTAAATATGACATAAAATTTAGAATTGAAAACTAGTTAATAAGAATTTGTAATGAGATGGTCAAAATAAATTAATAATAAAGGCCACGATCAGCTGCATTTAATACGTTATGATTTTCAAAATAAAATGATATAATAGGCGATTACGGGTTAATAAATGCACTATACAGAAACTCCAGTTATAGTGTTACCTGTTAATTCTAAAAATGATTAAAAAATTTAATATTACGTGATGACTCATTTTAAAATTTAAATCTAAAGTCAAATAATATAATTACCGATTAAATGGGAAATTACAAATAAGAATTCAGTAATTGACACTTTTTTAATGAATAAAATAAATATATTTAATGTGTTAATATATCCATAACTGTACAATATAATCCTATGATTTTATGAATAGCGTGTCTTAATAAATGTCTGCATCAGTAATTATAGGTCAAATTAGATCAATCCAGGTATAGAAGATTACGATCAGAGTAAATGTTGAAAGAGTGACTCGCACACCTGCTTACCTACATTAATGAGATGAGACACTATCAGAACCTCGTTGCAGCATACCCTGTCAAATGGCATTAACTTCTAATGTAACAGCTTTTCTATAATGTGGGTTTTATCTTCTACACACGCTTTATTTAAGAGTTGAATCTTCCAAGAGCTTACCATTTTCTGTTAATTGATGCATTAAATGAATTCGTGGGCACTTAAACTAGGAGGACATACCAGAAAGGAATCGCAATTCTAACATCCATTCTGAAAAGTTACACATCAATAAGTAGTTAACGCTGTCACAGGAAACATGATTTCAATCGAATTTATCCAAAACAGCAATTTTAACAGTCTTCTGTTCCAAAGAATAGTTTTTAGAATATATTATTTTTTATTTAATAATAGAAGTTCGATGAATTTTCTATAATTTATTTTCAAAAATGTACAAAAGAGTACGATCTTCATTCAAAAGCCAGCAATATATGTACACACTATCAATATTTCCGAATAAAAGAATGAAAAATGATTAAAGAATAGAATTTCTGAAAAATATAAAGTCATATACATATAAAAGCTAAATCGTAAGAAATAGAAAAGTTTTGAAACTTATCATCGGGGAAAAAAAATATTATAATTTTATATGCACAATAACATTTCCCGAGTGACGACTCTTATTACTTTGGAGCTCGCAGAGACATCTTTACAGAGAGAAAACCAATTAGACGACCCCACTTCAAAAGGTAAGAAAAAAAGAAAAAAAAGGGACTAGGGAGGGTTGTGCTTTCATCGTGATCTTTCTGTGTGATTAGGGCAGGGAATACGTTCTCTAATTCCGAAGGAAAAGATCTCACTCCCCACACCGTTCACAGAGAATACATTTACTTTTTTTTTTCTTCTCTCTTCTTCTTGCACCAACACTCACGCTCTCTATTCCCAAAGCCAGACAAAAAGTAAAAGAAAAATTTCTTCCTTTTTTCCCTCCTGCCGACTAATTTCTTTCGAATCAGACGAAATTAGATTTGGATTCGGCTGGGAGTCCGAGGAAAATCTAAAACAGAAAACAACTTGCGCGCACTTAGCAGTAGGAGATGTGCAGCTAAACTCCACCTTGGCTTCTGGTACCACTGAAGTCGCTAACGTGTCCCTTGGCGGCCATTTTGTATGCTACCACGTTTACAGCGAGCAACCAGCGTTACACGTGTATGGTGTGCCTGAAGATGCAAGGGAAGTGGTAATGGCTGCCTCAAAGGCGACAACACGGATTGGGGAATTCTATGTGGAATAAGCCGTTCAATCTACTGAAAAATGCCAGAAAGTTGAATTTCTCACCACCAGCAATTGTTTCTTACTTTTAAGTAGAAGAGAATTTTCCAAAAGACAAAGAGTTAGGGTGGAAACTTCCAGAAATAAAACTGAAGAAGCACGCGACCAACTAATGGCTGTTTGGCACTAAAACAAACATTCTAACATTTCCCCGCGGGTACTACGAGTTATACGGGTGTTTCTAAGTAAAGAACTCTGTGGAATTAAATATCAGCAATGTGTAATGAGATACCAAAACAAATACAAAACATTCCCAAATGTGGGGAAAGTTTCAAATTGAGTTTGAATGCATCTTAGGTAAATTTGTTTTCATTAGACACGGTGTACTTTTGTTCTCGGAAAATCTATCATTTTCCCAATTGCATTAAAATTGAATAAATTTCTCAAAAATAAAAAAGATATGTTTCAAACTTATTTAAAAAAATTGGGGCTAGGATTTTTATAAAATGAAAATCAATATATCTTTTTAAAAAAACAGTATCCTTCAGCAGCTCCATCATTCTATCTAGTCAATTCCCAAAGGATAAACGGTTATCAAAAATTGAATTTTTTATTATTATTATTATTATTTGTCTGTCGTGATATTTCATATTTTAGCAAAGGCAAAGCAAATATGTAGATTCTTCCAGTCAAAACTAAAGTAAGATGCATCTTGTTATTTTTATCCGTGAGCTGATAACGAGAAAGATGTGCGAGTTGGCAATCTAATTCCAAACTCTACTATTATTCTTTAACCCCAATAACCACGTTAGGATGGTTATTTTAACCACGATAGGAAATTTGACGCAAGACGGCATGTTTAATATACACCAGGTCTACGTACAAATATGATTATCGATTGAAATCTGGTTTTGAACCAGATTTTGATCCAAAGTTAGAAATTCTACCTGAGAGTTGATTAACATGATATGTTAAACCTTATTTACAAATCATTTTGAGCTGTGTAGTTTCAATATTGCTACTGTTCTGGCCTAACCTTCAAAATACTACATCGTTAAATCTGTGTTGGTCATCTAAAAGGTAAGTTTTTCGCACTGCAAAAAATATGAAGTTCTAAGATACAAATAGGGTAGATTGTGCGTGTGGCTATAATATGCAGCAGTTGTAACTTCCCGATGGCTTACCTTGTAATGAGCGTTGTCGACTCTTGTCCTTCCGCCGAGTGCGAGGTTAAGCATTCAGAATAAGGCGGGGAATGTTAATTGCTGAAGATGGGTAGATCAACGGTAAAGTTTGTCCGTATGCGGAAAAATCTCAAAACAGCTGAGAACTTCCGCTGGGAGTTTTTTGATCATCCACTTTGTAGTCCCGATATTGCTCCCTGCGACCTCCATCTATTCTTGCAACTGGAACTCTGTTACAGTTGCAGTAGTTGTTAGGCAGGGAAATTGCTGAAATATTGCCATATTTTATGTAATAATTTTTTTTTTTGAAAATAATTGTAATTTGCTTCTTTTTACGCGCCACAGGAAACTTACTTTCTGATTGATCCTCGTAAACCGATGATTATTCATTACATTTGTATTTTTTTCCCTCGAAATAGCTAAATCTGAACCTCTTGACCGAAAGTCTGATAACTTATTCTGCACCAGTTAATTAAAAATCAATCAAATATTAAAGTTCAACGTTCTAGTTATAATTCTAAATTATGAAATTCGAACCATAATAATAATAATAAAAAAAAGGATTTCAAAAATCAAAACTAATTACTCATCACTAAACATAAGAAAATGATTTATTTTTTAAAAACTGAAATTTAATACTTAACACGCTTCGGAAATAGATGAAACATGAAAACATAACAAAGAGAATAAACAAACAAAGTGCCCATAAGGTGAAAATAATAAAATATGTAGAATTTTCGATAATCTATCATTCTTACACGTTGATGGGATAGTCCTTTTCACTGCCGGAGCGTAACCATACAGGGGAGGCGCTTGAGTTATGGAAAAACCATTTGCATCTCATGCTTCGGGGAATATGACAAAATCGAAGAGGAGCATAGTATTTTCCACCCCATGACATCAATTCAAGAGATGAAAAATCCAATGCAAAGATATATCCTAGAGAATGACCCGATGTATCTTGCAATGAATGGCGGGTGATAAAAATTCGCATATAAAACTCAGAAAAGCAAAGGGTGATCAAGAATTTGAAGGCGACAAAGTGGGACAGCGGCCTGCTGAGGAAGAGAGAGTTCTCTTTTGGTAATGTAATGGCGTGGCAGGATTAATAAAACACACACACACACACACACACACAGGCTGGCCTGAATTATTGTGATCTTTCCCCTTTTCATTTTGACAATATAGTTTTCTAATATGTGGAAATAAATTTAATCCTCTGCGCATGTCGATAATTCACCAGGATGAATTAATAACTTGATATAACTGTGGGAATGTGTGGATGGATTGAATTTGTACTAATAATAAAAAGTGACTTAATGGGAGCACAAATTAAGATTTTATATACATCAATACTAATCGGTTTTATACATAGAAAGAATATAATCATTTTGATGTAAGGATTTTTTTCCAATCAATAATAGCTTAAACACATCAAAACAAAAATTTTGTTAATTATTCAGGGCATACATTCTAATACAGTATCACAAGACGATATCCAACAGACTTGCTTTTTCGATAATAATTTTTAGAATCTATTCTTGTTTAAAACCAGGCTGTGGTGCGTGTCTTCATGTACTTTTTAATATTGAGGAATTGAGGTTCGATACTAGATTTCAATTATTATGCGTCTATGAAGTCAAATTTGGTGTCAATCATACACCCCGACACTTTTGCAGATGTAAACAATTTGTGTAAAGTGCACCCAACTCAATTGTTTTCTGATTGTAGTTCCATCGGAGCCAAACGTCTCCCACTAGTGTGGTGTAGAAGTTTGGAGACGATAGTACCAGCTAAGGTGTCGCCCTCATCATCTGACTGCGGTTCAAAATTACGAGGTCCGTTCCAAAATAGCCCTAGTGTTGCTTTAGAAATGGGATGATAATATAATTACAACTAAACTGGTTACAGTTTAAATCATTGCCCAGATTACTTTCGAATTTCTTTGAAACAGTCATTAATATATATAAAAATTCCCACAATTAGACATCTTGTGTATTTTAGATGGAATAACATAGATGTATATAAAACAATCCATCAAATGAATATTTTGATTAGGGAAATTTATCAATTTGTTGTGTTTCTTATGGCACTTGCCACGGACAAGCCCCGCCGTTCAGAGACAGCCGATTTAAGCCTGAGGGGGAGCGTCTCTTGTTTTTATAGTAGAGCCAACTAGGGCCAAGAGTACGACTCACGCATCACTCATTCGCTTGCACAACCTCTTTTTACAGGAGGGCACATTCACACATCTCACAGATAGAACAACGAAAGAACAACCATGCCCAAACCGGGACTCGAACCCGGGACGCCCAGATCACGAGGAAGACACGCTACCCCTATGCCAGGACGCCGGCAATTTATCAATTTAAATGTATAAATATGTTTCGGTTTTCAGTTTCCTTTAAAGTAATGTTCCACCAAGGCAAGGGCCAGTTCCTAGAGTAACCAGTTTCTTGTGATTTGAATGAGATATTCATAAAACCTCACGGAAATTTCTAAAAATGATGTTTTACCAAGGCAAAGACCAGTTCCAAGAATAACCATTTTCTTCAGATTTGAAAGAGATGTTCGTAAAACGTCAGAGAAATTTCAAAATACCCCCCCCCCTCGGAAAAAACCTCTTACCAACCGATGAAAAAGGTGGTATGAAGTTTCATATCTGATAGCTCGAGAGATAGAGCCGTTTCCCAAGCATCCCCGAGTGGCCAAAAAGCTGGCATCTGTTCAAGCAAGTGAAGCGAAAAAATAATCTTATTCTTCTTTCTCAGGGCGGCTCTTTTTTAGCTCAAGGTGCCGCTGCCGTGTTTCGGGCATTTTTTCGCCCTCACCAAAGGCAAAAGGGAGCCAAGCCTTCATAAAGATCTGCTTGCTCATGACTTATAGCTGGAGTGTAATAAAGGCCATACACGAGAAAGAAATGGAGAAAGAGACATTTCCTAATGTCCGACAACAGGATTGCCATTATCGCGTCTTTATTGTTTTTTTGGCGGTATAGGGTGTGGGCTTGGCACATTGTAAAACCACTCCTACTTCTTTTGAGAATGCTAAATGGTCACGACAAACGCTAAATAATTTTTGTTTTACAGTAATGGGCAAATGAAAAATCCAATGTATTTCCTAATTATTCACTGTTCTATGCAGTACTTTCTAATATTATTACGTTCTAAACCTTTGTATTAAAATGTTTTTGTAGTTGTTTTTCATCGATTCAAAGATTACAATAAAAAGGGTAATAAGTCGCTAACGCACAAGTCAGAAGCTAAAAACAATCGATCAAAACATTCTTTATCCAAATTGATTCCCATTCCAATGAATACATGAATATAAAGTACACACTGTATGAATTTCTACTAATAGTAAAGATGAATGTATGTTGGTGTTCTACAATCCAGAACGTTTGATCTACAGCTACAAATTTAACACATGTATTGGAGCGTGAAAGTGTGTAACACAAAGGGATTTTTTTGAAATTTTAATTAATTAAAAATTAAGTTGAAATTTTAAGTTATTTTTTCAAAACCATTAAAATATAATGCACAAAAATTACTTTTGCATAGGTTCAAAATTTTAAAACATATCTACTTTTAATGATAAAAATTTAAAATCCGTGCAAATTTTTCTGAATGTTGTCATTTTTTAAAAAAATTAATTTCCAACAATAGATTACACTATTACTCTGATATTCAAACAGTTTTCATTGATTCGCAAAACATTTAATCAAGTTAATTTTTTCCATTGCTGTAAGTTACAGAAATAGGATTCTATTTAGTATCTGTGTAATTTACATATAAAAAAAAAGTGGACCGAGAAAATTAGAAGGTGTAAGAACAGGACAACCACTATTTTAATTGTTCCATTATGTCATAAGACTGATTTCTATTAAAAAGATTCATGTTCACAATGAATAAAACATATATAAGACTATTAAAATAACATGACTTTAATGTATATAACAATTTAATGCTTAAAAATGTTTTGCTGTCGGAATCATGGGCATGAAGTTATGTCCATATGATTTAATTGAATGTCTACGATGAAATGTATCATATCTACGATGAATCAAATGGTCACCACAGACTACTAGTACATTATATAGTAGATTTGAATTATTAAAACCTTTGAAATAAGGATTCGTGCCACGTAATGTCTAATAAAGTAATTCTGCACTTCCATTATATTCGAGTATTTAATGCAGCACCCATTCGATGAAAACAAATGGATAGTCTCGACCAAATTTGTTAAAATGACCTATTATCCTGCAGCGAATAAAAGATACACATTACACATTATTAGTTAGCATATTAGATGCCCACATACACATACTATAACTTCTAACCCAAATTTAATGAGAAAATTCCATTTGAACAAATTCCGCTGCAGTATTTACATTACAAATGCAACCTACGGTTTGATGTAAATATAGAAAATGCACCAATATATGCAATAACGCTGGAACATCATTCATTATTGCATAATATCAGCCTTTGGTGAGCGACTGTTGTCCCTCCATTGTTCGAATAGCCCCGAAAACTAATTTTTATAGACCGCATCTCTTTACAATTAAAGATATATTAACTTAAATAGTTATTTTAATTGCGCAATAAACTTAGAGCACATATATTAGTTAGCTATATTTTTAAATAGGCATAATTAATTGACGAATAAAACGGAGGAAATCGCTCTAATTGTAGAAGCTAGGAACACTGTTTAAGTTTTATTTTGCGATATATATTTTGGACGCTAAAGGAATGGAGGACGCGGTCATTTATAGCATCTCTAGGAGTCATGCGCTTCCATATGAAATAAAAATTGGTGAAATGGGCACAATGATTGTGGCTGGAGGGTTTTTTTTTTTTTTTTTTTTTTTAACTGTATATTCTCTATGGAGAAAAATACTGACAAGCAGCATTCATCAAATTTCTCTGGAATATGAAGAGATGAAAAGAGCAAGCAATTACTGCTGACGTCTCTAGGAACCATAAGCTTCTATTTGAAATAAAATTGGTTCAATAGTCTGTAAATGAGAGAATTGGGGTTTTTTTCAGTCGTTTCTAACGTATATATTTTATATTTTAGTCGGTAAAGTGATGAATAATACTAAAGTTTGTAGTAGAGCATAAATAAATAAATAATAAAAATGGAAGTAATACAATATTGGGAAGACAATAATAATATTTGATAATATTCAATTGTCTATTATAATTAATGTTAGAAAGATCTTATCACAACAACAAAACAGTTCAGAAGCTAATGAATATTAATTTTATATTTTACGAGTAAACAGTCGACTAGAAAATATCTGCAAACGCTGCTTCTATATAAATAAGATGTTATTAGAATTAACTATAAATTAAAAAACAAATTTAAAGGAAGCTGAAACACAACTTGAAAATATTTCAGCCTTGATTCATCTATCTGCATTCTACTTTTAAAAATTTCTCATAAACGATAACAGCAATAACGCAAAAATTAAAATAATAATAATAATAATAATAATAATATCAATGCAACGTGCAGGATTTTAATTCCAGAATATAAAAGAATGAAAAGCAATGCTCTGATACAAACTACACTTTTTAATTGATAGAAAAAATTGTACGGAAATAAAATTGATATAATTGAAAAACTTTTTTAAAAAAATTAAAGTAATGTAAAATGTAAAATTAATAATAAAAATAATGATGTAAATATTAATAATCTTCGAAATTATTGAGGAAAAATATTAACATTTCGACAGAATTTTAATGAAAAATTTATTTTTGATTACTCCTACTAACTACTCAGGAAATAACTAGGTGCTTAGCTCTAGTCCAACGGTCTATCCGTTTTAAACAATTTTTTTTTATCACACATGCCATATCATAATATGCCAGCTCAGATATATTAAAATTACAAAAATATAAATTTATATGATTTTACTTTTGAATCCATTTTATCAGGAGCTTTTCAGATTGCATGTAAACTTGATAAACTTTAAATATGTAATTGTAGATTCAACAGAATGTTGGACAGAAGTTTGATAATCGAGTGATAATGAAGAGACAAATGAAAATTATTGAAATTATTAAGAGATAACAGATAATCAGCTAGCTACGAAATTTAAAAACAGACGTATAATTTGTTACTTAGTGTACTTTCTAAAGCCTTAGAAAGAGTTAATTACTGATAATAATACAAAGCATATGATAATTGTATAATGCTATCAAATCATATAGGTGCTATATTATCTACAGCTTGCGTGAATTTAAAATTCAATACAAGAAAAGTTTAGAACTAGGGAATTCACACACAGCTTCTTGGATCGTAAATCATTAAAAAAGAATCTTCACAAGGATTTTTACAAGTATTTTCATTAAATATTAATAGAAATTTTTATTTTCCCCCCAAAATAATGCAATCCCTTCGAAGCATATTAAAAACCATTTTTACATCACTTAAAAATTCCATAAAAACCAAACGATTTTCCTTCAATTTTTTTTTATTTTATTAAATTTTTCAAGATATTTTTCGTACATTCTATTATTTCACTTTTCCTTGCTTTAATTGTCTCGCAACGAAATCAGAATAGTGTTCTTTGATGCATATTATCTTTGCCACTATTGGTAAAATATTTTAAAAATATTATTAATGCAGACAAATTAAGCAGTTATTATGCTATGACATACGAGGTTCGAACCTTTTCCCATATTGATAACCGTAAATCTACATTAAATCGAGAACCTTCAACTTTACAGCAACATGGCGATTTCTGGTACCATTTGGCGGCCAAGTCACACCCTTTAGCAACCCTAGAAAAAGAAAACTTTCCTACATGGACTGCTACACGATGATCCAATAGCTTCGGGGCCGAAAAAAATATTTCTCTCTCTCCTCTTTTGGAATAAAGATATTTTTCCTCCTCCTACCTCTCAGTTACTGTTCTATTTCACTTTCACCTCCCCCCTCACCAAGAAGTTTGGCTCTCTCTTTCCCTTCGTTACCTTCTGAAATGCATTTTTATAGACCAAACTCACGAATTCTCTATGGTGTTTCTTTTTCAATTCTTTCGCTTTTCTGCCTGGATATTCAAGACAACAAAAACTCTTCAGTCCCCCAAAGCTCGGAGAAAGTTTCCAGCATTCCTGCAGAAAGATAAACCATTTTTATACAGCACGATGTCGAAGGCACCTCAGCGTCACATGCTTTTCTTTTGTGTTGTTATTTTTCAACTTTTAGTTACTGGCCTTTGCATCGGGTTCGGTCTTAGGAAGGAGGGGGGTGGCGATTAGAAAGAAACATTTCGTTAACACTTTTTTTTTCCTTGTTATCTAAAAATTTAAAACGACGAAAGAAAAATTTTATAATGAGATCTTGTCAATAAAATGATTGTTTTGTATATAATTTTGTTTCCTAATGCAGAAAACAGCCGTCTTCATTACACTACAAAGCATATATATCATACTGTGTAAGCAGTAAACCAGTAAAGTAAAAAAAAAAGGTAGTAGGAGTGTTCTTCCCTCGACTTACTGGTTACTTATTCAATATTTCATGTTATATACTTCGTAATATAGTGAAGGCAGCCTATTTGGACACCTTAAGCATAAGTAGTAAGCCACTAAAATAAAAATCAGTACTGTTTGATCTTGGATACAAAAACCTTCCGCGCTATTGCGCATGCGTCAGGATGCGCTTATTCAGTTAAAAAAAAAAGTGAGAGTAAAGATGCAAGGATGAGATGTTTACAACATTTAACAATAAGGTGAACTCGGATTATACATGAAATCAGGAGACGTAAAAACTGCAGATAACTAGTAATATTGCCAGGAAGAGATAGCGATTCGTTGAAGGTATTAAAATTGCCCCAACCCACTTCTATAAATATATATTATAGAGAGAGAGAGAGAGAGAAAGAGAGAGAATGGTCCGAATACGTATCAAAAAGAACTTTTATTTCCTCATTTAATAACAATCGAATTTTGGAAATTAATTCTTACCGATTAATTTAAAACTGATGTTTAAAGATTATAAATTAGATGGGAAACTTCATTTTCCTTTATATAATTTTAATTGCATTAAATAAATTAGGCATAGTGCAAATATGAGAGAAAAAAAACATTTTAAAATATTTCTAAACTGCAATTAAATTTAAATATCAAATAATAACAAATTCCATTAAGAGATTTACATTAAATTTTGGTGCAAAAAAAAAAAAAACCCTTAAAAGAACAAGACTTATATTTAAGCTACCCAATTTCAGAAAAATGATTCGAATTCCAGTTTAACAACTCTTATTTATGATTGTTAAGACACAAATTGAAACCGGCAAGAGATAATTCAAATTAAAAAGTAGTCTGCAAGATTAAAATATATCGAATTTCGAGTAGGAAGTTGGACTTAAAATACAAAAGTTCAATAGAACATTTCGTTTGACAGATTACTTCTTAAATGTATTGGGACAGAAAAAGAAATTCAGCATTCAAATATCTCAGTATTTTTTGCCATAAAGAATTCAGAAACGAAATGTTTCGTTTCTAAAAACCTTCCTCTATTTCAGAAGATTACTTGAAAGCATTCTTCAGAAAGCTAATCATTAAGATAAGATTAAATTTAAACGCATTTTGAAGTAGTCGGGAAAAAAATCCAATCTAACTTTGTCGAGAGAAATATCTTCCTTCTAATTTCTTTCAAACAAATGGTTTCTTAGGGAAAAGATTTAATTTGTGCAAGATTTCTCTTTGAGAATTGCTAATTTTCGCCATTTTTTTCCCCCTCGTCTCTCGCTCTCTTAGAAAAGAGGAATCCAATCACTTCATTTCAGCCAAAATCCGACCCGATTTTTATCGTCTGCAACTTGAAATTCTTTTCTGTCGTCTTTTCCTTGTGAAGTTTCATCAAATAATTAGAGTTCCGATTATAAAGAATGAATGAAATGCGTTGCTATGGAAATGAAAGTCTTTAAACAATAACTTTGGACACACTTCTAAATTGAAAGGGTTTTTCCAACTTTCTTCAGAATTTATCTATTTAGAGCGTTCCTGGAATTGAAAATTAACCACGGGTAAAGCATAATATGCATCCGATGCTAATTAAGATGTACGTTACATACTTAGCGCTGGAATTAAAAGGAAAGAGTAAAAGAAAAAAAACTGGATTAAATGACAAGAGATTGTGCAATCTCTTTAGAATTTCCATTCAAAATTAAAAATAACATTCGAAAATAAGACAAATTTAACATCAGAAAACAGACACCTCATTGTATAACATTTAATCATGTTTTTGAACGGCTGCCGGTACACGTTGAGTCCCTAATATCTAGTTGCAAGCTGAAAATAATTTTTCTAGGAAAAATAAAATTCACTACTCATGCACTTAATTAAGATCTCGAAAGTATAATTAGATACTACGATAAAAATTAAAAACAGTTAAGCTTCAACGTGAAATTCGAAACGGTAAGTAACACTTTAAATGACTTAAAGCATATTATCTTGCTAATTACGCATAGAGTCAATAGAAGAGTTTTGCAGAAAAAATCACTTTAGATAAAGAAGGGAAGAAATGTAAGTCAACTCATGATGAAAATGGATAAAATATAAAAAGACTATGATTTTCGAATGCATCTGAATATTTTAAAAATGATATCCGCATTCCACTTGTTTATTATATCTATTTAAATAACTGCTATCAAGAAAGGGAAGCAATTTCATCAGTTAAATAATTCACAGTTAACTTATTCTTCTGATTTGAATTATTTTATAAGCATTCTCTAAAATCTACATTAGTGCATAAAAAACTAAATAAACCAACCATACAAGAATATCAAAATTATCACTTTTGTATACAAATGTTGTACATTCACCGTTTATAGAAATAAAATTAATTTATTTTCGATTTATTTTTGGATGTTCTGTTCCTCATCAGCCATATATATGCTTTTTTATACAGTAAATACTAAGAAATAATTTTAACAATAACTATTTTTGTAATGCCATTTTTAACATCTTCTCCGAAGAAAATACCATTTTTTTATTTGAATAAAAAAATATATATATACAAGTACTTTTTTTTTATATTTTTACTATACAACGAGCAAGTGATATTTTTAGAAACAAAACTGAAATCCCGAAGTGATATTTTAAATCCAAACGATTTCAAAATGGTTTCCATCTCTTATACCAAACAATCCAGATACAAAAAAATTTCAAAAACAGCGAAAAACACGGATCCTAATCTCATCCGTTCATTCAAAATCGTCTGACACAAACATTTGAATACACGTCAACGAATAAACTTCTCTGACAGACAGCAAACGTAAACGATTTGTTGAGAGAACAGGAGAATGGAAATTCACTCTCCGAGAAGTATGTTCAGAACGATTTACAGCGAAGTTGAACCCTATGCACCGCACGTATGAGCTGCAGGGACCATCCGACAAGATGTACAGTCTCTTTCAAACGGCAATCTACCTCAAGGGTACTTTAAGTTTTTTGAGGTGGCAGATCCAGGAGGGGGCTTCGAGACACCATTTCGAGTGGCGCAAAGGTGCAATCTGCTCCACTAAACATGAAAAAAAAAAAAA
>JAPMOR010111759.1:0-14301 GCA_026543865.1 Argiope aurantia
TCTACTGTAAATGAAGTTTTATTTGTAGATCCATTTTACATGCAGTAGTATAGTACGAAAGCATTTTATTCATTGTTATACTATTACAAATACACAAGATTTGTTTTTAAATGATTTTTAACTAAATAATTATAGCCATTTATAATCAAAAGTTTGCAGAAGAAAAGTAGAAGATAATTTAAAGCCTTTGTTGAATGCCGATTAGAAGATGCCGCATGCTTGGAACGAAAATTGAAACTCATTTGTGAAAATGTGTTCTACCCATTGAAATTATGAAAAACATTCTTTCAAGATATTTTTATTCTAGCGAGATATCTGTAAACATCCACTTGCTATCAGACATATTAGCATTTAGTCGAAACTTGATGTATGTATGCTCTAAAGAAAATGCAATAGATTGCTAAAAAAAAAAAAAAAAAGACTGAAAGGTTGAGAGAATTCATCGCTGTTTCGAATACAATACAGGGAGTCTGGCATGCATGTAGAGAATATCAAAAGTAACAATTTGATTTGTTCTCAGAAACAAATATGAGCGAAGTAATGCAGAATTCAACATTTTCAGAACCTAAAAATGAAAGACTACTTAAAATCTAAGTTACGACGATATTAGTTTGGTTTGGCTTTAAGGCACAGTAACCATTGTTGGCCACTCTGCGCCAAGTAATTCTAAAAGGTATAAAGGAACAAGATTTCGAAATAACTTCTATGACAATGTGTGAATGCTATCTTGACAATATGTCCGTTTTCGTGTCTTTCCAGTTAAAATTATTAGAATAAATAGTTAAAATCATTTGTTATCGGGATAGCAAATCATTCAGAATCTCTTTCTATGTCTTAAATACTTTTTCGATTTTCGAAAAGGGATCTGTTCCTTTTTATTTCCCCAAACTTTATTCATTCCAAATGTGCTATTTTATTTAAGTATCGCTGATTTCACAAATTATAGCATTAAGTTAACAATAAAGGGTTTTAAAATATTCAAGAATAGATATACACATTGTAACTTCCGTTAATCCATTGATAGTTTTTTTTTATTTGAATTTTCTGTTAAAGTAATTCCATACTTAATTTCAGATGGATTGAAAATTTAGTATCTATGAAGAATAAGAAAATCTATAAAATTTTTCTGATGTCTAAAATTTTCTGCAATTTGTTTCAGAAATCCTTAACACTGCTGGTCTAATCCTAATGCTAATCACGGCAACTAACTTTTATTGTAAGATTTATTTAAAAAAAATTTTTAATACAAAGCACTATTGCAATATGTAAATGAATTCTATTATTTGCAAACAAAAGAATAAATTAACTTGTGAAGTAGATTAGAAATGGGTAATCATTCAACGTGTGCCTAATCTATAAATATACATTCCGCCATTGAGTTAAATATATCTTATAAACTTCATGTGGAAAAATTATATAAAATTATTCAAACGTTTAGAATTCAGATTGTAGAACATTTTATTCATTATATAACGAATCAATATTACTCTATGGACAGTAATAACTATTTACAATTTTACGATGCAAAGATAGAAACAAAAGGCAACAAAATTATTAAATAAACACATACAATTTTATCTGAAATAAATTCAGTACAGATGGAATGCAATTTTTTTTTTTACATATTCTGTTAATAATACAGTTGAAATTCTAACTAAAACCTTTTAAGATAAAATTAAAACATTCAAAAATTCTACAAATTATTGCATGTACGATTTCGCAAGATAACAAAGAACATCCGTTGCATTTATAAAAATAAAGATTTATGTTTTTACTCTCAAATGATTTTAAGAAGAGATTTTATCTTACATTTGAAAAAAAAATTAAGTCAGAATAATTTAAACTTTAAATTATTTTAGATATTTTGAAGGAATTTTATTTTTTAATTAAAAAATATTTTAGGAGACTATCTGGTTATTCAGAATCCTTATATTTATCTCTAATAAGAAGATTAATTTAATAAAAATCTAATAAAATGTATGTAATTTCTCATTTATTGCATCCATTTGACAAATTTTTGAAAAAAGCCATATTTTATTCCAAAAAAAGACTATTCGTATATAATAATTCCGACGCATGCTTGCGGGGCTTATTTTCTGAAACATTGATCACCATGGTGACCAAATAATATTTCCCTAAATTAGGATTCCTGATTGACTGACCGCCCGAATCAATCAGTCATCCTTTGCTAGCTGAAAGTGAAACGGGCAGAATTCTAATGAATTATTTACAAAAATAAAATTTCCTGCAAATTTATTCATACTTACAAAATATATTATTGAGATAAAAACTTTTTATGCAAGATTTAAAATTTTAAAAAGAAAGCAACTTATAAATTTATCCAAAGCAAAAAATTAAGTTCGAAAGGATATGCAAATGTATGCCACAAAAAGCGGATAACTTTCTGTGTGCTAACTCAAGCCATTGCAAAAATTTTAAAAACTTTAGAAGTTAGATATTAAAAATGAATTAAGTATATTCTTAAAAGTTGATGCAAAATAAAAAATTGGAATCTTCAAAAATTAAGATAAAAATTGATAAATTATGTAAGAGCTATTTATCACAAAATTTAAAAATACATATTTTGATTATAAAATAATTTATAAAATGGAAGCATTTGTTATGTTCATATGAAATATTATCAAATCATCTGCTTAATCTTAATCAGTTTCACGACAGCAGATCTTAGGCTCAGCAATTTTTTGTTTTTTCTGACTTGCTTGCAGATAAATAATTTCAACAACACTCATTTCTGCAATTATAGCAAAACAGCAATTTGAATCAAACATCTGTAGCAATACGCGAAATTCTTTGTATAATTTGCTCTCATATTGCAAAGATGATTTTAATTTCATTCCCTATCTTAGATATTATAAGGGCAAACAGAAAATAGTTTTTTTTAATCCTGGTCATAAATTTAATTTTGAAAGTATATTAATGCCTATAAATTAAAACCATTGGAAAAAATTTTCAAGTTTGATCTCTTTGAAATCAAATACAAACGTCAAAATCATTGCAAAAAATATCCATAAAAGCAGAAATTTTTTTTAAATACAAAAATGAGTCATCTGTTGCACAATTACATTTATCTGTGTTGATTATTTCAGTCTTAATTAGGATTGATGACAATTGAACAATATAAAAATTTACAAAAAATATATTAATGGTTAAAAGCTAGATAAATACGACAAAGTATTAATAGTTTGAATTAATTGAAATAGAAAATATTGAAAATATTTCTTTTGTAAAATAGAGTAATTCTCAAAACTGATTTTTTTATAAATGTTAATATTAAAGTTATTTAAATTAGTATCTACTTTATGGAGCAATATCATGTTACAAAAAGAGTTGTATCTTCTTCACCAGCAATTTGTTAAGTTCAGGAATCCAAGAAGAACTTGATACAAGATAGAACATCATTCGTCGTGGTAAAAGTTTACATCGGACTAAAAAATGTATACAAGAGGCATCCGAAAAACATTAAAGACTTGAAATACAAATATCATCAATTCATCTGTGAAACGTGTAGCGAATGCAATATTGTTTATGAAATACATTTCTACAATTCACAAATCAGTATTAATTTTCTTAATTAGTTAGCAATGAAGTAAATATAAATTGAAAGGCAGGTTTATAAGGAAAACTTATTTAAGGAATTTATCTGATTTGTCATTGCTCTTTAGAACATTATTTTTTCATTACGAGTTGTTTTAATTCAATGAACATGTCTCTAAAGTTCAAGGTAAAATTTCTAATGATTTTTCCCAAGAAAGCTTGCGATTGATATAACATTTGCTTAGCATGAAGTTAAATAATGCCATCCATGAATATCTTTATATAAAGTAGAGCTTTTAAAAATGCTAATAAACATAATTTATGACCTGTAATGTCTTGTAAATATTAGTTTATTATAAAATCTTATCATACCTTTGATATGCAGGTACTCCTAAATCTTGAAAAATATTTACTAATCTATATTCGTATTTAATGTGCAGTGAAGAAATGTGGAGAACCGAGAAGATGGTCACTATATAGCCATATAATATCTTCATGAACAAAATGACATCAATATTCTTCATAAATGATGAAATCGATGAATATCTTACTGAAAAATATATAGTTTTAATATTTGAAAATTTTACAAATGGTTTTGAATAAAATCTTTTTGGTATTGCAGTATTCAAAATCCTGAAACTTACCGATTCCATTTTGATATATTGAAGAAAGGATTTTTGTCCTTCCAGGATAAACAATTTCTTCTGTATTATCAATGAAACTGAAAAAAATGAACCTTCTAAATTGCAGAATGAAACCACAACATACAAGAAAATAGCATCTGTCGAACTTGACACCTTATTTAACTATCCGCTTTTTCCCCCACCAATAGTCTTGAATTCAATGATTTATTTCATTAAAACTCTAATTAAGAAAGATTATGGTGGCAGCCACAACAATTTGAGCTGAATAGTTCTTGTATTTCTGCCATATTTTATATTTTGAAATTCACAAGACAAATTCATTTTCCTTCTGTTCATTAACCGAAGGTGGTACAGAAAAAGAAGAAAGTGGTTTCCATTATGCTGCATTAATCTACGAGAAATATCCACATAATTTTATTCACTCGCATACATTTTTTTAAAAAATATTCAGAGACAGAGATTGTAAATACTTTCTTCTTTCAAAGATTTAGATTCTAAAAACTTTTGCATGTTTGAAAACTTTTCAAAAAAACGTCAGTTTGATTACAGAAATGAAAAAAAAAATAATTTAACAGTATCTGGAATAAATGAAATATTCTGCTATTGGAAAAAGTTAGCATATCACTGATAATTCTTTTCATATTTATCATTACAGCACATTTTTCAATATCAAATTCAATCAAATTTAATGCAAATTATTCAATGTAATTAAATAACTACAGTTTGAACCTAGGTCCCGGAAGTCTTTTTTCGAAATTGGCAAATCTTGATCAAATCTTATGTCATTTACCCCTTAAATAATCATGCTATAGTGATGACTAAATTATTTTATCTAAGACCTTAATTCTATAATTTTATTTCGCAATAATGCCAACATATCTAGAATATTCCATTCAATGCACAGCCTTATACTTCTTTCCAATTCTGATCATTGAGTTAATAATGTAATCTGAATATATTACAATTTACTATTTCTAATCCCTTATCTTTCGGCATACATTAGAAGTTAATTTTTCCTATACTTCCTATTTGCAGGAGATAATTTTGTAGGTAAGGACAGTTAATTCATCAAAATGCAGATGTATTGCCAAATAAACTCTAAACTATCTCCAAATAAAATCTCAACAATAAACCTAGCCATCTCTAAAACTAGCATCAGTTAATGCCAGTTTTAGAGCCAAATAACATTTCAAGGAAGATCAAATTCGAATTTTAGTGGGCTTAAAACGATTCGTTTCATCACAATAGAATTATGAATACGAATGGAAAGTTATAACAAGTTCAGACTAAACTAATATTTATAAGTTCAGGAATAATATGACCATTTTATTAAAATAGAAGGTTCTGGAACAAAGAAGCAAATATTGAATTATAAAGAGAATGCAAGTGCATAAAGCTTACAAACTTTTTGAAGATAATATTCTTTACCATTACAGTGAATTTATCACAATTTTAGACGGCATAATGGATGATTAAGAATTGAATTTAAAAATCAACACTTTCTTTTTGGAGTTTCACCAAATTTAAATTGCTCATCTTTTTTATGACTGCTTAATCCACTTTCATATATTACCTTTCGCGGAAAGATGAATAGAATTTTCTTTACTTTTCCAAAACTTAGTCTTCCATTCGTCCTTTATTGATCTTATCGTTTATTACTATGCATTCTATATCATTACTTAGGGATGGACATCTAGAAAAAAATTGCAAACAAAAAAAGTACTTCTACTACTCATAGGAAGGAAAATTTGCCGACGTTTTATGAAAAGTGCCCTTTTGGGGAAAATTCAATCTATAGAATCTATGACAACAAAATTTAATTCAGTTTTTTGTGACCATTATGAGTTTCAATTATTAACTTCAAAATCAAGTTACAGTTGTGAGATATTATCTAGAAAGTTATTATTTGAGCATTCTCAACAATATTGCCAATTTTAACTACTCATTCCGTTTTGAAATCACCTGACATTTAATATTGATATGTTCAAATTTAATAAAATTATATTTTTAGATCATGTATCCATATGATACAATGAGTAAAACCAGCCATTTCTATCGGATTCTGATTCATAAGATTTATAATGTCTCAATTTATCCTAAAGTTGTAAAAGATAAAGCGGATACAGATTTCCTGAAGATGTACTAGGAAGATCTACTAGGAAAGGTTATTTATGTTATGCATGTTCCGAATTTTCAAAAAATGATTACATAAGAATTTTGAGCAAGATAGATGCATTCTCAGCTTTTTACCATTTTTCTGTTACATAGATTTATACTTTCCACTCATTATTTCAAATTATAAAACCTTGAATTTCCATTCTTCTGTATATTTATTTCTGTAAAAATTTTTTAAATTGCTCGAAATTAGAAAAACCTGCAAACTGAAGAACTACTATTTTAATTATTTGATAATATTTTATCGGTTGAAATTTCTAATGGATACTTTCTAATCACTCGTAATTTTACAATGCAGAAAATGTAGTTGCCAAAAAAGTGCAACATTAAGCAAGCATAAAACTACCCAGCAATACATTTTCTTATTAATCAAAATATCCTCCACTTTCACGATCCATCATTTTCAGTTAGCCCATTGACACAATTGAACAATAGGCATTCAACACCTATTGTAATTTCTAGAACATTCATTTCAAACCTTAAAAATTTCCACTTATTCTTACTACAGAGGTTTTCTTTATATAGCTCATAACGTATTTCCTACACCACTATAAAATCAAAATTTTCACTCACCCACATGCCCCATGCAGACAGGCCCGCACTCACCCACATGCCCCATGCAGACAGGCCCGCACTCACCCACATGCTCCATGCAGACAGGCCCGCACTCACCCACATGCCCCATGCAGACAGACCCGCACTCACCCACATGCCCCATGTAGACAGACCCGCACTCACCCACATGCCCCATGTAGACAGACCCGCACTCACCCATATGCCCCATGTAGACAGGACCCGAAAATTCTCACATTCACACACATTTCCCTTGTCGACAGGATCCAGAAATCTAGATATTTCCTATGGCAGCGTTAGCATGAAAATTTCTGTTCATTCATACACCAACACAACCTTTATATTTCCACGTTTCCTTTCATTTCCCAAGCCAACACTATGAAATTCTCACATTTCAAAATATTTATCATGACAACAAAACCCCAAATTCGTATACTTCCAAAATTGCCTATGACAACGTAACCTGAAAACTCTGCATAATTTACGGGCGATCGGAAAACTTTCGATAGGGAATTTCATGTGATATATTTAATTAAAATATGAATTCTTTAATTTGCAGTTTTTTCCCCATTTAAGACAATTTATGAAGTTTCTACTCAGATGAATATTGCGATATATAAAATGTCAGAAATACATGGTCGTAGAATTTGAAACAGTGAGATAAAAGAGTAAAATAGTAAAACCTCCCAAAGTATTGCCTGCTCAGAAGTCTTGACTTTCGAAATTTAAATATGTTGTAAAAACTCCAAATATTTATCAATTTATAGTTAACTTTTTCTCAGAATCCGTTACCTGCCACCTGGTGACATTATTCGGTACTTGGGTCATGCTTTTATCAAGGGCTTTATTGTTAGACAATATTATGATTTTCAAACAATCTGCCGAATATCACAATTTTGGACTAGGTTCTTTAAATGAATATAAGACGAAAGTAGTTTTGTTAAATAAGGTCCTATCAATATGATTTAATCCTAGTTTGACAGATGATTTCAGATCTAAAATGCTGTTTATGACAAACTATAACAATGCTGAGAAAGTTTACTTTTGGATAACGTATTAGAGAATGATTCACTACACGACTTGTTTATTAAAGTTAATACTATTTGCAACTCAATTATTATAATCGGCAATTGTAATAGGTTCTAAGTAGATTGCAATTTCCGAAGAAGTGAAATTGACTTCATTGATTTTATTTATTGGGTTCTTTGGGCAAATTTCTCTTTATTTGAAGTCACACTTTTAGAAAATTAGCGTATAGTGAAAGCAATTAAATCGTAAAAATTTAGAATACATTAAAAAGGTGAAACATCCCTTATTACCATTTTTTCAAAAGCTATATCAACCCAAATTGAGAGGATAGTGAGGGAAATGGACAAATCACTTTATACAATTTGATCATGTCTTCGGTTCTGTTACAACTGCTGCAAAGCTTAATATTTCAATATTTTCAATTCATTGCAATTTCTGCCGTTTAGCTTAATTCCGCTTTCATGTTATTTTATTTTTTTATTGCCAAGAATGTCCACGCTCCATAACTGAAATCTATCACTCTTTACTATAATTTTCAAAGTTATAAAAAGAAATATTCCAGAAATATTTATTATAAATGTCCATATATTCACAACTCTAGAACAAAATAAGGAATGATTAAAAAATATTGAAGGTTAAATTTGATGTATCGTAAAACTTCGATAGGATACGAAACAAATACAATGATGTATTTGGTAACGTGTGCAATTACTTTTTTTTAAATAAAGTATACATACACATAAAATCATTATATTTGCATTAAAAATTTCAAAATCATTTAGTTTAATTAGTATTTAAAGAAATTTAATGAATGCATCTTATTTCGAGTAAGTTTTAATAAAATGCAAAACCAAAAGCAGAACTAAGATATTCGTTAAATTGTGCACAGGGTAAAGTATTTTAGATGCCTTATAAATTTCCAGAAATTAAGCCATACAAATCCTAAATGGAATAATTTAGACAAAACCAGCATCAACATTAAGTGATTGAATGAGATAAATTGATAAATATTTTGTGAATGGTACTTTTTTTAATAAAGATTTAAACTAACTTTTTCGAACTTAAATTTCAGATTGAATATCATTACGAAATTCAAGCAACAGTGATTTGATAAATCCCATATCAGAGAAATGCGGGATAGCTTTCAAGAGGATGCAACTTATTGCAGAAGAACGATTCAATTCCAATTTTGTATTTTCCCCACTTCTAAGAACGAATTAATTCCGCGTTTAAAAGTAGTAATTATCGATTCGATTGAATTAGTCCGAATCTGTGGTAATCTGAATAAACCCAGAAAACAATTCAAAATCTTTAATATTCTCCAAACGTTCCGCAGTTGATCGAAAATGTTAAGAGTATATGAACTTATGTGGTGCAAGTCAATGCGATAGCGGTGAAAACCGATATAAAATTTTCTTGGAACATCTTCGTTATATAGGAACGAAATTATATGATGGCAATGTCTCATTATCCAGGCAGAAAGTCATGTACTGTATTTCAAAATAACAATTATCAAGAATGTTATTTGTACTGAAAAGAACTTCATGTATTTGCATAACAAGACTAAGACATGTTAGAAAAATGTCTTTCCAAATTATCTTATATCACACTGGAAGGGGGGAAAACCAGTTTACAGATTAAAACAAGGAATATGTACTGTTTATACACAATGAGTTATTAATTTATAAGAAATAATTGTATACAAAATGTCTATCATTCATGAATCAATGCCAGAATAGATATTTGCTTCTATTGAATAGCAATAAAACTTTTCCTTGATCTGAAAGAAAGTTTCGGTCTAGTGTCAATGCTAAGCAAACTAAAGTCTTTCTTTTCCCCTATTCTATCATAGCTTGAATTTCGTAATTGATATTTTTCATTTAAACTATCGTACTTTACGAATAAGTGCTGTATTATTATTATTGGTCATAATTAGTCATAAAACTGTGATTGCAAATTCTTTGATTCTTCTCGGTTATTTGAAATATTTTATTAAAATATTTTTCTTGCAAAAAACCCATAGAACTAATGTGAATTTTAGAATTATATAGTCATATACATGATGTACAAAACAAAATGTTAGTTTAAAATAAAAAAATCCTTTTTATCAGTAATTATTATATGAAACAGAATACATTTAAAAATTTGAACCGGTTCTATTCATTTTGCATTTATCACAAATACGAATTGATATTACTGAATGCTCTAAAAAATTTTCATTCAAAAAGGAAATGACTGATAATTTTTCAGATGAAGAATTAAGGCAATGAAAAGAAAAAAATTGCATAAATACATTTGTCAAAACTTAGTATTACTGAATACTGAAATAACTTATCAAACAGGCTTTAAAAATAAATCTTTCGTTAATAAATTCATGGAATCCATCTTTCGAAATTTTTAGACAAATATTAAAAAGTGATATCTTATTAGGTCTGCAAATTTAATTGTAATTGGAATTATATTCACGATGGATTATTAAAATTTAATTAGAAGTTGTAAATTAATTTTTCAACAAAGTCAAATTATAGTTCCTCTAGCTTACACACGCAATGTGTTTCCTTGTATTCAACTAATAAATGTATATCTAAAAATACTAAATATTTAAGAATTAATGAAATATTCATATTTAACAGAATAATTAAAATTATTGCAATACCTATCACTCAAATAAAGGAATTCTGATAGTGATCAAACTAAGTATCGAAATCAAAGCAAAGTTCCATGAAAGAAATATGCCAAGCTACATCTATTTTATTCTGTAACGAAAACAACTATTTAGATTAAACAATGAAAACTCTGAAAAGTATTATTTTAATATATATTAGAAAACATTAAATATTTTAAAACATTTATTAAAATTTGAGAAATAAATTTTGCAAGAATAAAATCTGTATCACTGAAAAGCGGAATCTTAAATTTGTCATGAAGTATAAAAATTTGTTTCGTATAGTGATACGTGTTATATATTTGCTAGGAGAAACGTTAAAATTAGAAGGAACTTTTCACATAAAATAATAGTTTAAATTTGATTTATACAAACATTACTAGAAATAACTTGCCCCGTATCATCTGAAATTTAAAGCAGTATAGTCTAAAATCAGTCACAAAAATAGCAGCTACATAATAGTGCATTTGAAAGCAAAAATAGGAAATATATACTGTCCCTTTTAAGTAAAAAATAATTTTAACGAATCCAGCGAAAAATTCATAAAATTCACTACGAACACAGCTCACATCAAATAAAGAATTACAAAAAGAAAACCTATAGATGAAGTAGTATTATCAGGAGGCAAAAATCATTATCTTCTTCGAAATTTTTTTACAATATGGCTGCCTGAAAGGCGTGATAATTTATAATCATGTTGAGAACTTACTGACTTCCATTCGAATCCTATTGAGTTGAGTCAGTCAATGTTTGAATGATTTTGTATTGAATATTTGAACAGCAGATTTAGCAATAAATTCAAAAATAAATATAAAGACTTTCATAAAAAAAATTGGAAAAATTGTTGTAAAGATTATTTGACATTCATTCAGCCCCCATTGTGATATCCTGAAATACCGACAAAGGAATTTCTTTGAAGAACATGAAAAAGTATCGGCAACCCAGCAGCATAGAAGTTAAAGAAGGAATACATTGAAAATATTGAATTCGAATGCCGGTTAAATCTTTATGATATATTTAACATTCTAAGAGAACAAAATGTTTCTATGTAGGAATTTTGAACTCAATATAATAATAAGAATAAGAAGTATAAAACTGATTAAAAATAGGATCATTTCTTTAATTTAGAAAAAATATGATACAGTAATATAGCGATCCAGCTACATAGAAGTTAAAGAAGGAATGTCGTGAAAGTGTTGGATTCGAATCCTGGCTAAATCTTTATGATATATTATATAAAGTTCTAATAGAGCAAATTGTTTCTATTTAGTATGAATTTTGAATTCAATATAATAATAAGAATAAGAAGCATAAATTTGTCAATAATAAGAAAATTTCTTTAATTTAAAAGAATTTAACACACTTATATGGCGATCCAGTTACATAGAAGTTAAAGAAAGAATGCTATGAAAGTGTTGAATTCGAATCCTGGCTAAAGCATTTTGATATATTTAATAAAGTTCTAAAGGAACAATATTTTTCAATTTAGTATGACTTTTATATTCAATGCAGTTATAAAAATAAGAAGCATGCCATTGATCAATATCGGAAAAGTTTCATTAATTTAAAAGAATATGATACACTCACATACATATGCATACACATTCTTTTATCCCATTTATTTCTCTTATTTTTATTTTTGTACAGTTGCAAGTTTGAAATATATATACTAACAGAAATTACTTTAAGACTCGATATGTATTTTCTAATTGTTTTTAGAAGAGAATTATTAACTACAAAAACAAAATAAAATTTATCTTACAATTATATCCTTCAATTTTACGCTAGTTTAATTAAAAATAAAAATTTTTGTTAGAAAGGAAGCATTTCTTAAAATACTTATACTGCTGTATAGAATAAAAAGAATTTTAATTTTTCAAATAACATTTTAGTTGCATCATCTTACAAAAAGGGCAGATAAACAATACCAAACCAATAAGAAAAAAAAGAAATAGTTTCTAGAGGAAACCTTATAGAACTTTCTTTTAAAGCATTTCATTTAATATTCAGATCACAAAAACGTATTGATCCAATTTAATCGTCAAATTGGTGTTTCGTACTGCCTGTTTAAGAGATCAATTTAAACTTATGCAGTGAGTAATGGTTTTAAAAACTGAAAAATTCTGCATTCTTTTTTAGAACGTCCGCCTATTGGAACATAAATAAGTATAAAAACCATTTACCGCTAGTAAAAAAAAATTACTTAGAAAAAAGGAGAAACTTTAAAACCTCAAGTAAAAGAAAAGATTAAAGAATTTTACGAAATGATATTTTAAATGCCATTATAAGAAATGCATAAGAAAATTATGGAGTGATATTTTCACTTTTTTTTTTGTATATTTTGGGGAAAAAATCGAAATGTTTTGTAAAATTTTAAAATTGGATAATAATATAATAACAAAAAAGACATTTTTATTGGTTGAATTTTTTTTTAGTATTTTGATTCTTTAATTTAAGAAATGTGATTCCTTGGTCTCAAGAGGAAAGAAGAAAGAATTTATACTCTTAAGAAATGACTAAAGAGCGCTCTGTAAAGAAAATTACATAACATATTTTTGAAATTTCTTGAAACAATACTAAAAAAAACACACCTACATAAAAATGATATGTGAGTAAAAAATGGATTGGATAGTGAAATAGAGTAAAATAATATTTCTAGAAGAAACGTTTAAAAATGAAAAAAAGGGACTGAAAGTTCATCATTTATAAATGGATTTTATAAAGTTATAAGAATGGATTTCCATTTCATATTTTAGATGAAAACACAGTATGAATCGACAGAACCGAGTAAATATCCTCAAAGAAATGATTGAATAAAAATATTAAAGAAAAGCTATCTACTTTGAAATCAACAAACTATTTTGATTTAGTTAATGTAATTAATTTCATGCACATATCGTCCATTTCATGTCTAACTTATATCCTTTGTCAATAAAAAACAGTATTAAAGTATTCTAATATAGACATGATAATTGAAATACTTAAAAAGTTAAAATTTCGTCTATTATCTTATGTTTGATCAAGCAAATTGATGTTTATTGTACTTTATTGGCATAAGGGAAACAAAAAAAAATTATTAGTTAAACGCAACAGAATATAGGTATAAGCATGAAAGGGAAATTACTTTAATATAGAATTCTATAATATATCTTTTCTAACCTGATTGTCCAAAAAAGTGTTTGTCTTTCCCTTCCAATGCTGTTTTTTGTAAAGAAGATCGCCGGCATTTTCCCATAGGATATCATTAGGGTAATCTTTAAAAGATATTTGCCAGAATTGAGTATAATATAAAATGGTCTCTTATTGATAATTGAATTCCATGTATTTTCCTGTAACTAGAAATTATAGTAATAATACTTTATAGTAATATTTTCTACATGCATCTAATTTGTTTATCTATTTAAATTATAATATATTTTTCATGGCGTCGTGATATATAATATATGTAAGATTTTCTGAATATGAAGTAATTTATACACATTTAGTTTTTAATCAAATTCATAAATTTTCAGTGAAGAAGTAATTTTACTATCATAGTTTTATTTCTGCATTGAAAATTTATTAATAAGATTCATTTATTTTCAATAAGGAAGTAATTTTATTTTCTCATTGAAAATTTATTAATTTGATTAAAATGTATTGTTTTAAATTTCTGAATTA
>JAPMOR010111759.1:14401-37145 GCA_026543865.1 Argiope aurantia
ATATATATCTTTTCAACCACTCAGATGTCATGAACATTAATAACACAGTCAAATTTAACAAAAGAAAATCCATTATTTATACTTCTTTAATGCATTATTCTAAGTCATTATTTGTTAAACTTAATAACTTTCGAAATTATTGCATGCAATAAAAAGAACATGATAGCAGTAAAGTATGAGCAGTTTAATATAAAATAATTATATATGAATTTTACAACATAATTGAATCATTTTCCTTTTTTTTTATCAAATTAAATGCAAAGATTTAAAATGTTCTTGATTTTCATAGGATTTCGGATCTCCAAAAATACTACATAAATCAGCATATCCTTTTTTTTTGTTTTAAAAAATAATTAATATATTTAATAATATTTTTAATCAAAAACAGGTTTCTAATTACATGTTCAGTAACTAGAACATCAGGGTATTGAAAATCTATATTAGATCAATATAAAAAGAAATGAAGTTATATTGATTTTTTTTTCGTTGTGATAAATCTAAATTCCGTTTTTCGAACGCTGATTAAAGAGCAAATTCTGAGTATTTATTATAAAAGAATGCTTTGAGTACATTACATACTTCAACAAAATAGGTGAAACCAACTTTTGTTAAGATTTCTTTGATTCTATACGTGGATTCTTCTGAAAAAGTTTTCATCTTGCTTAATTCTTCATGCAGTAAAAAAAATATTTTTTGTTTACAATATTGTGAAAATACCGCCATACTGCCTATTGTCCTCAATGCTTCCGAAATTCTGTTGTCACGACAACATGGAGGCAGTTATCAAATATTGAGTCTGAACGTCCATCAATGGTTCCGGTGCAAATTCAGGAAGTAAAGGTAACTCGATCCCAGAGCATTAAAAAATCCATTAGGGAAGTAAGAACTGACTACATAACAAGAGGCTTCTCACGCTCATATCTGACGATAGGAATTTTATTCGCATTATTTAATTCAATTCAAACAATCTCAGGTGAGATGAAATTTTGATCCGTAAATCAATTTATCTATTTTTCTGTTAAATCACACTTATTGAAATATTGAAAGATGTGAATAAAATTGTTATGCCTGTGAACAGAAATAATTTATCAGATAACATAGGGTAAATTTAATATTTATTTACTAACCAAAAAATGAAAAAAAAATGTTATGAAACTGTGGTAAGATAATTTAACTAAACTAAAAAGAATTCCAAGGATTCATATTTAATATGCATATAAGTTGCATCAGGAACTGAATCATTGTCAAATAAGGAATAAAAATTCCTCTTTGCATAGGTAGGAAATGGAATTAAAACGTGACAATAAATAAATGATATAGTTCCTTGGTCCAAATAGGTTAGAAGCTTTATGTTATTTTATTTAACAGTATAATTATTGGAGAGATTAAGAATTTAGTTTTATTCTTTATTTGTTTTTATACCAGTATATGTATTTTTCTATTATATAAACTATTTTTCGTTAAAAAAATATCGTTCAATTGTTGCTATGAAGAAAAATAGATCGAAGAATTGTTCACACCTTAATTATACTTGTTATACTTGTACTTGTTCATACGATGTAGGAAAAAATAAGCTTTTCTATTCTTCTAAATAAAGAAAAAATTTCCAACAAAACCCCCAAAAGGTATAGACAGGTATTTATTCCTTCAAAAATGTGCACTCAACCCCTATTTATGCTGTCAAAAAATTTTACAACTTATAATTTAAGGGTAAATTTTTTACTTTGCATCAATTAAATGAATATTCCTCTTTTTTTAATGTAATGCTCAAATTTTTGGCTGAACTATAAAAATTAGAAAAGGTGTTAAGCTTTTAAATACTTGTTTTCAACACAATCAAGAAATATCTATTTTTTCATCACTATTCTTGCATCAACTTTGAAAAAGTACCAATATTCTAGGTTAAATTATTCGTTAGTTTTTCTTTTTTCATTGAAGAAAGGACATTCCAAAAACTGTTATATATTTGCAGTAACACAATAGTGTCACATAATTTAATTTTTTTTCTTAAAAAATATTTGATTGCGTAATTTGAATTAATTATCATTGATTGAAATGATTATTGAAATGAATTGATTAACATTGATTATTGAAATGAAGAACATTTTCATAAACATATTTTTCTGATTTGTTCGTTTATTAATAAGTTTTGAATTGTATCAATTTAACTGCATCGCCAAATACGCTTACATTATCTCAAATTAAACGTTATTTTCAGTTTAACAACCGCAATAAGATACTGAAGATTTGATTAAATTGACATGCAACATATAATTTCATACAAATGCGAAAAAGACTATTTATTTGTAGAAATATATTGCCCATTATACATAAAATTAGCAAATTTATCTTGTTTCGTGATTTTAAAAATCACGGAAGTATTCTATCTGAAATATCTTCTCAATCATAGCATTTCTATCCATATTTAAAAGCAGTTAACACAATACTCAAGATGATTATTGATATTTCTAGTCCTGTATAGCAAGATGCCTTAGATCAATCTCAAGCTATATAATTTATATTGAACTGAAGAGGTTATTTAAATCTTATGCCCCTGATATTCTTTAAAAATGGAACAAAATTGAACATCAAAAAAAGATTTTTTCCTAAATTATACAGATAAATAAAAAAATTCTAATAAAATACAAGTCTATATCTCTCTTTCAAAATACAAATTCCCATTCACACGCAAAGTTTTCGAATAATTTTGAAATATTTCAAGAAAAATGTTATACAATAATATTCGAAGGTCATTCAAGTGTAAAATTTTTATGAATCTAAAATCATATACAAGCATTTTCTGTTCTATTCATCTTGCTATTTTTTTTATATATAACAAGAACGGAAAGTTCGTTTCATCAAAGTCATAAAATGTTTTTCCCCTTGAAATAAAAAAAAGTGAAATGTAAAACTAAGATATTTTTAAAAAATCTACAATGACAAATGAAATACATACAAAAAATCAAGAATTCCATTTTAATTATTTTATAAAAAGCCATAAACACTGAAAAAAATTTTAATGAACTGTAAATCAAAAAAATTTATATATATTTATAAAATGTTTCTATATCATAAAAAATAACTTTTTTTTATCAACACACATTCCATGTCTGTGTTTTATCCTACCCCCATTAAAAGAAACTCGTGTTTGAATTAAAACTTTTGGAAAGAACAAAAAAGCGGGAAAAAATCTCACATCTACTACTGAAGGAGCAAGGAAAAAAAGCAAACTTTTTGCCTAGTGTGGACTGAATATAATTAGAGCACAACAATGTTAACTTCACAACCTGTAATAGTTTTTTCTCTTCTGCATATTTTTCCTTTCATAGATTATTTTTGTAACTAGACAAAGTTTTAATCTTTACCTGTCTTTGTTATTTGGATTATGTAAAGTAACAAACAATATTCACCATAAAAAGTTTTGTAATTAATGGTTTTGAAGCTTTCAAAAATATCATGAATAATTAGAAAATAATTATGTAAACAAAATGCAAAAATGGGGGCAATACTTCCAAATCTAAATAATTGTCAAAAGAAATATACACAACTTTGAAAAACATTATTTTTGACCTGAAATCTTAGTAAATAGGTTTAAAATGAACATATCATATAAAAGCGCAATACATTAAAATAAGAAAACAAGAAGAAATGTATTATTGCGTAAATTTATTCAATAAATTGATCTGGATCTAATTCTTGTGTTAAGTAGACAATCTTCGGTCATTGTCATTTTTAATGAAACAGTTTCATAATATATGTGGTGTCCTTGTTCCGCGGACTACCAGGTGGCACTGCATCTATCTTCTATCCACCGGCTGACGTCACACGGACATGAGCTTGAGCGAATAAAAGTGAAACATTGGACTTGGTTTTTTGGGGATAGGTGGCGTAACTGAATGTCTGCGACGTTAACCAACTTGATGTAAATGGGCAGCAACCGCCCTTTAAACTTTTTACTTCTTTCCTTTTTAATTTTATGTCTTGCCGTCTATATGTTTGTTCGTTTTTTAAATTATGAAATGTACAATTTGACTATTTCATTCGCCTTGGAACTCAGATAGTAGCTAGGCTTCCATCCTACATATATTTTATAATTTTAAATGGTTATAAATATTTATCCTGAAAATTATAAGTGACAGACTGATATTGATCTTCTTAATTTTCAGTTTCTAGAATTTAAAAAAATATCTATGAACCAAAAGAATTGCAGGGTGGTTATAATTTAACTTCCCCTACAAACAACATCCTACAATGCAAACAGGTGAACGGATTGCAACGAAATTTGGTATATAGGCTATACACGAGATGCGTTCACGGAATTTAGAAAAAAAAAATGTTAGTTACAAAATGCACACCAGAAGGCGCCTTTTACGGTAAACATTACATTTAACACAGTACGAGACCAAAACGGAATACAGAAACAATATTAACATTTATTGACTAGTTTCAGATTACCATGTTATCGAACCATATTAAGTAATGTCAAGGAAAAAAATAACAGTATGATGCTTGAGAGGGGGAGGGGATAATTCAGTTTCCAGAAACAAGAACAGATTAGGACAAAATTGCACAAGAGAAGCAATTGTTAATTATGTCAAGGATGATGTAGGGAAAGGTGCTCCATGTGACCACCCTCATTCACCTGCAAAATTTCAAGTCGATGGACAGTGCGTTCAACAGCAGATTTTAACTGATCAGTTGTAAAAGTGTTATGGAGTTTCCAGCTTTTCCCGGTTTTTTTAATTATTATTTTATTTTATCGCACATAATTCTTGTTCTGGATTGTTAATATTGTTTCTATATTCCGTTTTCGTCGTTCGTTTATTGTGTTAAATTTAATGTTTTTCCAGAAAAGGCGTCCTCTAGAGGACATTTCGGAACTAAATTCGGTTTCCCCGAAATTCGGTGAGTGCATCTTGTATATAGTCTATATACTAAATTTCGTTCTACTCCATTCATCCCTTTGCGTTGTAGGATGTTGTTTATAGGGGAAGTTTAATTATAACCACACTGTATATCTATGGGCAGCATCGGAGCTTACGATTGCATTGTGCTAAAAAATGCTCCAATCAACTACTCTAATTTTAAAAATTCTATGTTTAATGAATATTAGGTGATGACAACATAAAAAATATTTCTATTTTTATAGGAGTAATATTTAATATTATTCATTATATTTTTTATATTTAACAGATAACAGATTTTATATTTAACATCTTTTCATTACTTTAATACTATATAGTATTTTCATCAAAAAAATTATTCATTTATAAAATGTAAATATACCTTTAATACCCTATTCATCTGTATATTTAGTATTAATATGCATTGAAAAGTTTACATAATATGAGAAATAAACTAAATACGGATGCAACATGTACATTTCTGTTTCATTGAATTATTCCATTCTTTTCTGTCGTTTATTTAAAAAGAACTTAAATGTAAAATAATTATTTTTTTTTAATTTAACATTAGTCACACCTGTTTTGGAAAGTGTCTCGAAAAAGTTACATTTTATTCTTTGAAAGTTCTGCTGAATAGAAAAGATACTTGGAAACGCTAATGTTATCACTTCGAAACCAGTCTTAAGCTTATTAGCTTATTGATCACCATGGTTATCTGGCATGGTGATTAAATAATGTTTTCTAAAACTCGTAGGATTCTTGATTGACTGATCAGCCTAGGCGATCAGTCATCCTTTAGTAGGAAATTGAAGAAAGAAAGTTAAGGAAAATCATAATAAATCATTTACGATAATATAGTTTCCAAAAAATATACACATATTTACTGAAAATGAGACGAAGATAGATTGCTTTGTTTTTAAAGTTTAAATACTTGGAAAATCAGTTTTGAAATTTGGCATAAGACTAATTTAGAAAGGATATGTAAATATTGGGTTGTTCGGAAAGTAATTTCGTTTTTTTTTTTTTTTTTTTTTTTTTTGTGGAAATGAAAGACAGTTTTCGAGTAATAAACAAATACTTTATTAAATTATATATTAGCCGTTCTGGTCCAACACCTTTTGCCATCTTTCTGGTAGTAGTATAATTCCACGCTCATAAAAGTTTTGGTCTTTGCTGCCAAAAAACTGATCGGGGTGGTTTTTGACCTCCTCATTTGAGGTGTTGCTATATGAGCTCTCAAAGCATATAAAAATTATACGGCTTAAATGTGAAGTTGGGTGCAAAAAAATACAATTAAATCCTCTGTCGGGAAAAACCAAATTACTTTCCGAACAACCCAATAAATGCAACAATTAAGTAATATTTACAGCCTATTTACGCAGACCACAAAAAAATATTTGAAGTTAAAAATTCAAACTGAATTATTATTACCCATAAATCATAATATAAAAAGATGACGTCAGCAATTTTAATATCATGTGTGTTAAGTTTCTAAACCGCATAAGTAATATTTGGATAAAACTCATCTTTCTACACAAGGTAACCTTTCATAAAATCATCCTTTAAACAAAATTTAAAAAAAGAAAACTTTTTCAACATATTTGAATTATATTTTATATAATGTATCTGCAATATATATATTAAAATTGGGAAAAATTGATTGTCATTTAAATTATAAAATTATCTGATCAATCCGCTCAGTTTCTTCCAGAATTACCATTTTAAAAAAAAAGGTTTCTTTCCCAAAACAATCTTTCCCACTTAAATCGTTTATAAGATAAGGAATTTGTTAATCAGCTCAAATTAGTTCCATCCGGACTACCTGCTGTCGTTTTCATCCATCACTGCCAAAGACGTCATTAGTGATGGGGAACGACAATCGCGAAAAAACACATATTTTCCGAATTTTAAGGGAAAATCCAAAGTAGAAAAAAACCTTTCACACCCATTTTGAAGAAACCGAAGAAGAAATAGGACGTTTCCGCCCATCTTGAAGTGAATTTGCTTTGTAGAAAAACACTTCTCTGGCAATTGGAGAGTAAAAGTTCACCATTATTATTTATGACCACTTTTTGAACACTTTGCAAAAAAAAGAAGAATGATGTATCTACATGAAAATCTACAACATCAGTAAATAATTATAAAAAAATTGATATTGTATAAAATTCGCTACGTCACAATCTAAATTTTATCGTTGAGCCATTTATTTTCCTTGCCGAGATTATATATCAAAAAAAATCGAAAGTGCCAAATTTTATTATTTTATTTTCTTAGTCATAAAAAGAATTTGTTGAAGCCGTATAAATGTATCAAATAACTATTAAATTAAGCAATTATTAAAATCAAATTAATCTGTGTGAGTTTTGATCGATTTAAGAACAATATATCAAAAGCAGGTATCAAAATCTTCGCATGCATATATTTACAAATAAAATTTAGAGAAGGATAAAAATGAGTCCTTTTGACAATTTCAAAAATATGCACAATGATTGGCTATAGAAATACTACATTATTCAAAATCTAATCCCTCATATTATAACATTCCTAAGGGGGGGGGGGGGTTTGTATCGGTTATTAGCTTACAAGCCATCACTTTTTAAACTTTGCAAGTAGGTGGAACTTTATGATTGGAAGAAATTCTA
This sequence comes from Argiope aurantia, assembly GCA_026543865.1. NCBI lineage: Eukaryota > Metazoa > Arthropoda > Arachnida > Araneae > Araneidae > Argiope > Argiope aurantia. The sequence goes on from JAPMOR010111759.1 coordinate 21,948, forward strand.
TCGAAGATCAGATTTAATCGGAATCACATTCGTTATATAATGAAACTCGGCATTTTTTAAATATTTGAATAAAACACTTTGACAATAGAAATGGTATCATTAAGTAATGGGGGATGAAGTCACGATGTTTCTACGATTTTTTATCACCAAAGAGAATTTGGTGAATGCATCTCTACTAATAGTAACTCCTTGTTTCAAACTTCTAGTAAAAATCGAAACAGGAAGACAAGACCAAAACACTGGCTTGAATATAAGTTTCAAACCGTAATCATTTTTTTCTGCATTGTACGTGTTGCATATTTTTGGATTAAAACTGTGTTTAATTATAAGAATAATCATCCTTTGCCTTTGTTACTTGGATTACAAAAATAAAACACTATGTTACGGAGAAAATTAGCACTTCACCAACAAAAATTTTGTAATTAACGTTATTTAAGTGCTCAAAATACCATCAATGAACAATAGTAAATGTAGGTCACCTGATAATTATTTTTAAAAATTATTAAAGTGAATAAAGTGTCTGAGATCACCAAAAGCATTTACTACAATCAGAGTGGAAAAAAGGCATTCTTAATTTTGTGTTGAAAAAATTATTATTTCAGGATAATTTTATGTAAAAATATTATTTCTCACTAATTGATGACAAATATTTAAAAGAAAGGAAAAAATTAATAAAGATAAAAAAATGAAATATTATATAATTGTATTGATTGCTGTAAAGACATAGAAAAAACAGCTTAAGTCATATCAATTCTGGGTTCTAGATTTTAATAATTAGATGATTTAAGTACTTCCCGAAGTTACACATTTGGAAACAGAATTTAGATATGCATAATTTACCTGTTATTATTTTAACTTTTGAATTTTAATGTATAATATGTCTATGTTACACGTTTTGAGAAAAAGTGCTCTTTCTAGCATAGTACTATCCAGCTAAATTGTCTACATTCTGTCTTGGGGCTAAAAAAAATGGAAATGGAAGCGATGGAAAAATTTTACGTCGTATAGATTGAACATTTTAAAAGAAAAAAAAACGATGCATTTGATTCCATTAATGATGATGTCGTGTCCGCGTTACAGCGGAAAGGGGTGGGGTGCAGCATCTGAGGGGTGCAGCATCCGAGGGGTGCAGATCCCTAAGCACCCGAGGGCAGAAGTCTAGTTCATATGAAGATGACACACACATTCGCTTGCACAATCCCTTTTTACGTGGGGGGGGGGTGCATTCTCACACATCTAACAGATAGAACACAGGCAGTACCAGGACTCGAACCCGGGATATTCCTAGGCCAGGACGACGGATTTAAACAAGGGATTTCAATTTACGAAATATACTGAAAATGGAGAGTATCGATAGACAAGCAATAATTGATAACTTAACTAGTGATCATGACCTTTCATATAGAACACGAATCGCGAGATGGGAAATCATTTATCAATACTCTGCCAATTATTTTCATTGTATAAGATAAATTCTTTTTAAAAATAATTTTTTCTTGTGCATGTTTTTAATATGACATTCATTTTTTTAAACTTATAGTGTTTTTTCCCATACGCGTAGTAATGAAAAGCTAAACAGAATTTCGTTTAAAACCTGAGATAAATCGAGATTCTACTTTAATTCTTTTATTTCTTTTCCATTGTATATATAGTGAATTCAGATAAATAACGAAGATAAATTTGAAGGATAAGGAAAAAATCGGTAAGGCTTATTAAAAAGCAAAAGTCGAATTTTTCCATGATTACAATACTTTCTATATCAAAAAGGATTAATATTTAGAATTGTAATAATGATAACAATTTCATGTGCTGAACTGTTTATTTTTGCTTTGCCGAATTGTTTGTATTAGAAGTTCTTGTTCCCATTTCCTTCATTATATAATGCAGAATTTTAACACCATTCCCTCGGCTTCATCAATTACCTTAAAATGTCTTAATAACCTAACTTACTATTTCGTTTCCAAATATGACAGTAACAATGAATAAAGAGATATTTTTGAAAGTGTAGGATTCGCTAAATTTGTGATTCCTTGTAGAGAAGAGCTAGGAAGTGAATACTGCTCAATTTTCAGACGGAAGCTTTCATTGTTGCTTTGTTGGAACGAAGTTTTCATTGTAAGTCATTCATCCGTGAAATTTTTAACTGGAAATTCTTCAGCTGCTCTGTCTCTTTATTCACAAGTGCAAATTTAACTAGCGACACTTTTGTCGTCTTTGAATGTAAAAACCGGAAGGACTCACTTTCCGGAATCAAAATCCACATTAGGAAATCACCTCTTTGAGCAACATATAATAGAAACTTTTCTTGTGTTGAGTGAATTGCGCCTGAAGAATTATTAAAACATCTAGAGCTGATCCTATTTCAGTTCATTTTACACCTGATATTATATTAAAATATTTCCCTTTCATTCCGATATTAGAGCGGAAATTTTTAATTATTAAGTTTATATCCAAAATAATACATAATATTGTTGTATCCAGAATGATACGACTTTATTTCACAAAATTTTGAATTAAAAGGATATGGTATATGTAATATAATCATTGAGAAAGCAGTACTATAGAGGACAACATCAGTCCATAATATGGCATGAATCTATGAAACTGAATAAAGAATTTTATTTTATGTCGAGATACGCTGTCTACCTAAAGCACTTTCAGGGATAAGAATCTATATTTATTTAAAGATAAGTCAGAAAACCCTTTAGTAATCAATCGGATAGTCGAGAACATTTAGCTATTGAATTGAAAATTTCTATCGGTTTTCGAATAAAAACCGATAATTCTTAATCGTCTATTAATATTACTTTATCATAATGAAGTACAGAGAAAATATTGTAATCGTCAAAAAATTCAAACTCAAGATTTTGACGAATTTCATGTTTCACAACTCCCTGAGTGCTAAAAAAAACATTTTTGTCATTATGTCAGTTTGTTTATGAATTTAATAGCTCTAAAACGCTTTGTGCTAGAACTGATAAAAATTTAATATATGAATTTCAGGCGAAACTATTAGATTTTGATTAAATTTTGAATGAATTGCATTTTGAGAAAATCTATCTATCTAGCTGTTTAAGTAAAAGTAAACTCGATAACAATAAAGCGTAAAGGGTTAGATTATTAAAAAAATTACTCTTTAAAATATAGATTATTATCAAATTTTGTGAACAGATCCATTAGTGTGTATTTTCTAATGCAAGTAAACGCAATGGCTTAATGAAATCCAATATTTGATCTTGTGACTATTAATGTAATCCCAGTTCAAAAAAAAATTATATAGGTTCAATAGATTTAGTTAAAACGTAGATTCCCATCAAATTTCTATGTTTCGTAATACCAATGTTATGCTTGCCCATAATTTTGCGGATTGGGGGGGGGGATGAGCATATGACATTTATGGGAAAGTAAGCGATAATGTTTCAGGAAAGATCACTTTATGGTTTCGATAATACTAATTAGAAATACAGATTAAGGCACCTTCTAATCGTATAGGCTAAGAATAAGGCACCTTCTAATCGTATAGGCTAAGAATAAGGCACCTTATAATCGTATCATTTTGTTACTTTAGGAGGAGTATATTAACGAAATTCGAAGTATTTCAAGCATTAAATAAATGCTACAAGTCTTATAGGCTCATAAGATATTCCTTAATAAATTTGTATTAGATATCAAGATATGCCTAGCCGGCTTTCTGGCATAAGGGTAATGCGTCTTCCCCGTGACCTGGGCGTCTTGAGTTCGAGTCCCAGTTCAGGCAGGGTTGTTCTTCGTCTGTTCTATCTGTGAGATGTGTGAATAAGCCCCCCACAATGTAGAAAGGGACTATTCAAGCGAATGTGATGCGTGAGTAGCAAAATCGTACTCGTGGCCCTATTGGCGCTACAAAAAAAAAAAGAGACGCTCCCTCACGGCTTAAAATCGCTGACTTCGATTCAGCGGGCTTGTCCATGGCAAGTACAATCAGAAACAACAACAGATATATCCTACCAGTATTTTTGTCTATTTGTGTAATATTATAACATTTGTATGTCACAAGTTATTTGTTCCACTACACACTTCAATTTGTATATTCAAAGTGTTATATTCGTTCCTTTTTAAAAAAAGCGTACTCCATACCTACCTAGACCACACACTTAAAATTGCATTATTTAAAAATTAAACTTTTTTGGATTAAGATTTTTTAGAGAGGGGGATTTGTCAAACAGTTCCTTTCCTAGGCCAATTCGTTCGTTTTAACTCATTATTTCACTGTAAGATATGCAGTGGAAAAATTTCAGCTAGAAACGTTTCTATATTAGAAGATAAAGTATAAATTTCTCATTTCCTTTTTATTCTTATAAAACAAACTGAGTAATTTTGTTGCTAAAAGACTTAAAAGAAAAATTTAGATGACATTCTTTTCAAGACAATAAAAATTCCAAGGTTTTTAATCAAATTTCAATTTTATCAGAACGATTTTCAAATTATTTCGTCTTAAAAGCTTTTTTTTTAATGATAATTCTTGTTGGAAAAAACAAAAATCAAACACTTGGAGAAAAAAAAGGATTTTGGAATTTTTATTAAAATCTGGAATATATTAACTAATATTCAGAACCGAAGCGACTTGGTCCGAGCGTCCAATTTTGCTTTTAAAATTATGGTTCTTATACCGACAGCTTAAGAGAATACTTTGAACTTCTGTAAAAAATAATGGACATAAAATCTCCACTGAAGAAAATAAATCATGAATTCTTCTGAAATTTAATGGTTAAATGAGTTTATAAATATTTATCTCCAATAAAAAATATACTTTTAAAAAGTAGGGGCAAACAAGGTCTTTTAAAAGATATGTATATATATTTAAAATGCCAACATTAAGAAAAAATATCTTCAAATGAAAATTTTCACTTTTTATTCACTTAAAAAGAAAAACGTGGAATATTTTTTGTGAAATTTTTTAATCAAATAATGAATAAAATAAAAAAATAATTTCAGTTTTTTTTCATATTTTTATATGTATTTAAATCTGTTATTTCTTTTATTCGAAATGCGATTCTTTGATCTCTAGGGCAAAACACTTTTTAAAAAAAACCTATGAACATGCGTTTCGATGCAAAAACAAAATTCAGTATATTTTTGTTTCGTCCAAAGCAGTCAAAGCATGCGAATAGCCGTTGATAGGATTAACGAAAAAAGCAAATTAATTTTCTACGAGAGTATTTCACATTGATAAAAGTTTCCCGAAAAATGCTTGAGTTATATAAGTTCAAAAGAAATAATATCGCTTGCTTCCTTTTTATTACAATACGCAATTTAAGAATCTGAAAGACGGAAAAGATTTTCAAAAAATTATCTGTCACAACAAAATATTTTTATCTGCCAATTACAAGAGCTTTTACATATTTCACACTTATTTTATATAAGGATTTTATTTTTATTACTTCTATAATTTTATATAATATAAAGATTTTATTTATATTATTTATATAATATAAAGATTTTAATTTTAATATTTCTATAATCTAATATAATATAAAGTTTTTATTTTTATTATTGCTATAATTTTATATAATGTAAGGAATATAAGTATATTTTATAAACGACATATACTTTGGCAGTTCATTTTTATTCTCCTCACAGTAACTCATTTATTTATCAAAAGTTTAATTAATATCTTTAATTTATTTTTCAACCAGTTGCTTTGGTAAGTACCTTTTACACCGGAAATACTGACACACCTGACACACACCTTACACCTGATTGTATTCAATTTTAATTAAATCTCTAACACACAATTTGAAAACCATAATTGCTTCATAAAAATATTTTTAAACAACAAATTGCAAGAGACAATAATGTCTTGTTATTTGAAAACTATATACCTGTCATGTTTACTATGCATATGAGAGTTCTTAAGGGATCCGGATCCCAAGGCATTATAGTGACATCAAAAACCAAAATTTTGGAGTAATATATTTTAAATTCTACATTATTGATTGAGTAATCACTGCTACTGATGGTTGATAGATAGAATGATTGGTTGTTAGATAGACTCTATCTCTCAAAACCGAAACAATTATACCATTAAATATTTGAGGAAGCACTGAAAAGGATGGATATTTTATTGCAACAATGAAATCTATTATTGAAAATTAAGCGTAAAAATATCATCAAATATGTCATATTTCGGAAAAATTTGTAAAACAACTAAATTCAACTCTTTAATTTCTTTTAATTTTACACTATCTTGGATTTTAAGATAATGAAAAATTCAGATTTGGGCGATAACATTTCTGAAAGTTACAATGCAAATCTCCAAAATATGCTTGAAATATTAACCAAATTAGCAATAAATAAGTTTAAATGCAAAAATGGGACAGAAAAGAAAGAAATGCTGAGTCCGGTAAGAAGACTTTTTCAAAGGTCACCTAAGGGTTCAAGGATTCAAAGCAGGGATTTTTTACTGTCAGCTGTCTTATTTTCGTTCAAGTATTTTCTAATACTTTACCATACTTTCTAATTTATTATCTTTGACTTTTAAATCAATAGATGGCACTGAGATCATTATGATGACGAAGCACTTTTCAAACGTTATAGAAGTATTCAGTTTTAAACGCGGGAAAGTTGAATCTAGTTTAATGTTGTGGATTTGCTCTGATAAGTTTATTTTCTTCATAAAAGCTTTTGGCGCTTTTGCTTTCAATTGGTATGTTCTTTGCTTTTATATTTTATAGATGTTTTTCGGTTTTATGATTTAATGGTCTTATTGTAATACGGTTTGATTAATTTTTTGTTGTAATCTTGCTTAGGTTTGAATTTTGAAATAATATTTTGCTTATTATTTTGTAATTTACTGTCTTTGATCTTATGATATTAATTATTATCTCCAAAACTTCAATTTCTTGGGATTTTCGTGTCCTGAGGGGTCAATGCTTGAACAAAAATCAAATCACTCATAGAAAAATTCCCTTATTTGAATCCCTGCCTGAGGGTGACGCTTGACCCTTCAGCCCATCATTTCTTTTTTATTCCATTTTTGCATTTAAATTTAATATGTATTGCTAATTTATTAAATTCATTTGTGTTTTAGATATGGCAGCATTAGAGCTTTCTAAATGTAATGTTTCTTTTATTAGTTTTGATTCGGGAAAAATCTACTTTTAATTTAATTTCATAATAATTCTTTTTTTCGTTGATATTTGTTTTAAATATTAATTAATTAAATTCCTAGTTAAAAAATTGTCCCGCTTTGCTTATTGTAACACACCAAAGCATGTCTGCTACAAATCTAATTCAAACGTTTTGTCCTGCAGAGGGCGAATACTCACCCACATACTATCCTTTATTACTAGGAGATATACAAACTTAATAATGCAAAAAGAAAATACAGGCTATTCTATACCATGATTATGATTGAAGAATTTATAATAGAAATTAATTAAAAAGGTATTTCATAAAAAAATTAAATATAGATAATATATAAGCATCAACTGAAAAAAAATAGATTTCAAAAAATATCTCTAAATAAACATTACCTCCCAAAATCACAATTTTATTAAAGTTGATATTTTTAATGGGCGTTTTCATTTTGATGAGGGAAATATTAAATCAAAGACAAATCTTAAAGACAAAAGGAGGTAGTAATCAAATAATATTGAATGTACATGTAACACGTTTTGTTTTATTACGTATGCTGAATATTTATTCTATACATATAAATATTGGGTAAGCGTGTATCTCCTAAAAAGTAATATTATATTTGTTTTTTTTAATCGTGTCAAACTGTGAAAGAATATTACATAAGAAATGCATTTGAATGAATTGAATTTCAAATAATATCCACAATATTTTATGATATTTAAAATATATCTAGAAAAATCTGATTTCTTATTGTTACGAAATTTTTACCGGGGTTCGTTTGGATAGTGGAAGTTATATGGTATGGAGAACGCTCAATCAGCAAGCAGAAATAGAATAAGAACAACGACGTTTATTTACACGAAGACACACAGGACAGCACAAAAACGACAACTATATACAGCACAGAAGACGATTATCTTCAAACGAGAAGTGTAGCATACAACAGCAGCATACAACCAGAATCTACTGCAGACAGTAGCGCACAGCTCAGTTCAGCACTAGCTTGACTCCGTCGCTTCCGACTACTCTGTCTTCGACTTCTCCGACTCAGACTTCTATTGACTGACTTCGCTGCTCTCGACCACTCTGCCACGCTACTACTCCGTCATCTACCTTCGGCTGCGGCTGCTTCCTTTTATAGGTCTCGGGAGGCGGGGCTAGAAGCCTCTCAACCAATCAAGAACGTTCGAGGCGTATCTCGGTTTCTATTGGACGGATCGGGAAAATTCTCGATGTTTCGGGTATAATCTATTTTAGCGTCAAAGTCGCCAAATTGGTCGTCAAGCTCTGGGACCTCCGACGCGCCACACGGACTCCGTCCATTCAGATGACTGTAAAACCTTCTTTCTGTTGATGGAACAAACTATGCTGGGAAGCCGAATTGCAGGTTTGTAACATTATTTACAAAATTTAAAATAGGTAGAATACTTCAAAGAATTCAACAAAAAAACTAATTTTCATTGTATTTATTAGAAAATTATTTGGCATTTTCTGTTAAATTTATTTCATTTATCAGAAACAAAATTTATGTTATATCTTAGTGGATCGATGAAAATATTTTTACTCATTGTAATGAAAATTAATAACAGTTGTTACTGCAACAGAAGGAAAAATAAGCCGAATGCTTGTTTATATATTCATTTATCGTGTCACTATGAAATAGCATTTAATTCAGAAACTATTTTATGTATTATTCAACTGCAATTCGATTAAGACGGGTATAAATGCATATTTAATGTTTTTGTTTTCTTCTCTATTTATATATATGCAATATTATTTAATAAAATATCAACCTTCTCCAATGACTAGCTATTCTACAACTATATTAATAGTATTAATCTAATTATATCAATTAACTTCGATGAATAACATTTTATCAATATATAAATATACTATTTTTAAAAAACTTGAATGGTAAACATATAGTAGCAATCTGACCGGTAAGCAAAATTAGCATATTTGTGAATAAAATTGGCAAAATCGTTCAAATTTCTAAGGGTGGCATCTGTACTAATGTTTTCAGTTGCGATATGTATCAAAATTTAAGGACGGAGGGAGGAGCGTACGGCCATTAATGACCTATTTCAAGTAAAAAATTTCATATGAAATAACAAAAATTAAAATTGGCATAATCATTCAATACTGTTCCGCCCCAAAGAATCGTACAAATTCTATATTAGGTGACCGATTTCTGTCTCATACGAGGAATACAAGATGTAAAACTATTTATTATCTTAGATGTCCCAGTTTTACATCCTTTATCCTTCGTTTGAAACAGAAACTGGTCTTGCAGTATATAATTTGTATGGCCGGTTAGGCCGATTATTAGTAGTGAAAGAGATAATGATTGAATTCTTTCAAATTTTTCCGCATAAGAAATGTACAGTGAAGTAGTGTGTTTTCCTTTTTCCTCAAAGATACAAGTTTGTTGGAAGGCAGATGAACATTGATGACATATTTTGATACCATAATCTTTCATGTGAACCAATAAATTGGCGAAATCGGACCAAAAGTTCAGGCTAGGAGTAAGTTCTTTGACTTTTAAAATTGTTTTAAATGTATAAATTCACCAAACAATTGGCGAAATAAATCCTTTTACTAAATTTAGGTGCTCTTCTAAAGTTCCATTTTACAATACATTTTCAAACTTTAAGAATTGGAATTTGGTGTTTTATGACACAAATTCCGGTGTCGGCTATGCTTCGCCAAACACAAGATTAAAATATTAAACCACGTAAAATGACTTAATACGTACTATTAGTCGGAAACTTTTAAACAAGATAGCAACTTTATTAAAAAATCAAAGGAAAAATACAAAACTGCTACAAAGCCTAAAGGACAGTCATATCCGAAAAATTTAGGTAGGGTCTCTCTCCCACTAAGTCCTTCAAGTTTGAAATGGTTGTTTTAAAATAGTTTAAAGATTTAAAATTGGGGCATTTTGTTAAAATACGGTTGAATTTCGATGAACGTTGCACATACTGATATTGAATCTTTAGAGAGCAAATGTTTGAGGGTACAATATTTGCATCCAATAATATGTGTATCCAATTCGATGGTGCGCCAATTTAACATCAAATCTTCAAATATGAAGAATGGACCACAATGTATTAACCGGCTTAATACGATGCAGCTTGTTATTAATTTGAAAATTCTATCTTTCCTGCCATTTGGCAAAGATATTTCTTCACAGAATTACATATATCTCCTACAGGAACTGAATGAACCGAAGTGACAGAAACTGTATGGGCTGCAGTATCTGTTTTCTCGTATCGAAAATACTTTACTATACTGAATAATATACTGATAGTTTCGAACGGAAGAAGAGAGATAGCGATTGATGTTTTATCTAAATGTCAAGAGCTTTCAAATGAAATAAAAACAAATTCGATATTAGGTCAGCCATCATATATGAGAAAGTGTTTCTTTGATTTCTCTCATTATTATAAATAATTTTAACTTCTTTCATTTCTTAAGTTCAATTAATCTCTGAAAAAGTTATAATTGCCATGGTAAGAAAATTTGGAAAAAAAAAACATTTTTCTTATATGATAATCCTATTATATAATTAACAATATTAAAAAAGGAAGGGAAAATTATTTTTAAAAAATTCATGCGAAAAATGAATTGAAATAAAAAAAGATATGAGAGATTAACGCAGATGTTTGGTTCATCAAAAAATATGATTTTTTTTTTCCTAATTTGTTGCATGAATTCTTCAGAATATAAAAATTGAAATTTTTCTTTTTTCTTCTCCCGAATTTAATGAATCGTTTGCAAATTTTTTGACCCTTTTTGTTAGAATTCATAAAAATTGGCACTGTGATAAAGTTATTAAACATTTTCATTGATTCGCAATCTATAAATATTACATTTTCTTACTATAAGATTTACTTTCATTTTAAAAGAATTAACATCAAATATTTTTAAATTAATTGCATTTTTATATGTTAAGGTAACAATGGTTTCACAACTTATTTTAAAATTGATATTAAATCAATATTCTAATATTTTAAAACCTTTTTTCTAATTAACTATATATCGGAAAATTCGAATATAATTTTTATTCGTGTATTGATAAAGAATAAGATGCTTTCTTGGATATTTTAATCATTGTTGAAGTTCAATACTAATTACATAGAAACATTATATAAGAAAATGTATTGTATACTTTATATCAACTAAATAATTATTTTAATGTAAGAGATCCGGAATTAAATTTATAAAAAATTAGAGATTTCAGAATTTTACCCAATAAATTTTAAAAAATAACATTTCTTCAATTAACTAATAATCTTATAAAATTCTCCTAGCTATTTGATTTTAGATTTCAAACTATAATTATAGATTTCTTTTTGTTCTTAAATTTTTATAGAAATTAAACATTAAGAAGACTAAACTCAGTCTGTTTCAGCCTAAATATACATAGGACAACTTTTTATAATCATCTCAAATTATTTTCAATAAATCATAAAAATATTCTATTAAGATTTATATCCACTGAAGATTTTTCTTCTTAATCCTAGAAATTGATACATAATAGATTATTTCTTTTTTACTAAAGTAATTATTCATTTAGAATTTATAACTTTATCTTGCTTTTGTGTTTAAACTTTGTCTATTTCAAATCGGTTCGAAAAGATTACAGTTGTTAATTAACCCTAATTAATAAGAACTCAGCATAAAAATATTTTCAGTTGTATACTTTGTTATTGGTAAATTTTTTCACCTCTTAGGAACTGTAAAATCATCTGCTTTTCTTTTAAATAATTGTATGTCTAGTTGCTTATTTTTAATGTTATTTTGATACCTTAAACGCAGTTAATTATAAAAGCGTTTGACGATAAACGCTAATTTTCTCCATAGCTTTGTTTGTTACTTTCAGTGATTCAAATAAACATTGGAAAAAAGATTATTTTTTATTTAAAATCAATTTTAATCTACGCAAAAAAAATATGTCCGACAAAAAAAAATGATAAACTATATAGGTTAATATCATTGGATTCTAATTACATATACAAACACTGGATGAAAATTTATATTTCTTCCTAGACTCTTCTACGGTAGATTTTAGCATTAATTTACAACGTCTTTCTTTCTTCCAGAAAATTTAATTAAAGCGAGAATAGCTTTTAATAGTGATAGAATAGAACAGAGGCCGTGAATGTGCTTAGTTAAAAAAATATTTAGTTTTTTCGAGCTGAAAAATTTGATAGATATATAAAAAAAATTTGAATTGCAATTAATTTTCCTTTTACTTTTTTTTGTGTGTGTGTTGAAGGTTTTTTCATAATAAAATGTTCAAAATGAAATGAAATTGTTGGTATCTACTTGCATTTCATTAATAATTGCAGACGACTTTTTTTTCGTTATTTTATCTTTGTTCATTCCTGTCTCTCATTTCAAGAAAAATTAAAATGTAGAAATTTATCTTTTGACTTTCATGAAGCAAGTGTATGTATCAAGTTATTATAAAATGTAGAGTGAATCAAGTAAAATAAACTCATAAAACCTTGAAAATACCGAAAAAGAATATTCAAAGAAAATTCGAGGAAAATATATTTAATGTTTTTCTTGAAAAATAGTTCCAAATCATTGGAGCATTTTATGTTTGGGTGTGTATTTTTATTTTAATATCAAGATAAGATTTTCATTTTATTATTTTAATTCACATTAATAATTTGTTAAAAAAACTTCTTATATATTTAAATTTTTATTTTGTCTTACTTTTTAAAAATGAAGTAAAAATAATTCTAGCCTAGTTTTCAAATAAAAATAATTTAAAGATTACTGCTGATTCCGGAGAACTTCTTTCTGTGAACTAAAAATACTATAAGTAGATCGTTGTAAACTAAGCATTTTCAAATATGAGTATAAACGCTGTATTTAAGAAGAAATTTTTAGGTCTAATTTTGTCGAAAATTATTATTAAAAAATCTTAAAACTACTGATTTTTTTTTTTTTTTTTTGCATAGTATACAATTTTTTTGCGTGAGTTCTGTTTTCGTATTTGTGTGGAAACTATTTGTACCAATTCTTGCTGTTATTGTTTATTGTTTTAACAGAAATATTCATACATTTTCATGCTAACAATGTCAAATAATATTTGATTTTATATAAATTACAAACATGCTATTTTGCATTTCAATTAGATTAACTCAAAACATAATAGTTAATAAACAAATAATAATGCTTCATTTATTTTAATAAAATTAAATATCAAATTTTTCGATGAATTATTTATAAAATAGATTTTGAAATATAATACCATACCCAGATTTATACCAATTTTTGGAATGCCTGTTCTTCAAAGAAACGAAAAAATACATAATTTGTCTTCAACCATGGTAACTTTCTCGAAAATAAATGAAAAAAAAATCTTCAAAAATATTCTTAAATGCATGTCAAAGAAAGCATCTAATAGCCTTATCATCTTATTAATTTTTTACTATGAGTGCATGAAAAATGTAAAGTAAATATATGAAAAAAATAGGAACATTTATGAAAAGGCTGTCAAGAAAGAAAAGAACTCGAAGCTTTAAAAATTATTGAAACATAAAAAGGGGGGGGGGGGATGCTCGTTCTTGAAGAAATAAACACCTGTCCTTGTCTCTTGTAATTTTTATTCCAAGCTTTTTTCTTTTCTATTATGACTGAAAAGCCTATTACTTTTTTTCTACTCCATGTAAACAAGTATATTTAAAGAAGCATTTTTTTTTTCAAAATGCTCTTTAAGTTTCAACTATTAAATGGTATCATCAGGGAGAAGAAAATAGATTTTGAAATAGGTAGAAAATAGAAGAATTGCGTGAGCAGTTATTGGTTCAAGAAAAGCAGCAAATTTTACTTTCTATTTATAATTCCTCCAATTTATATGTATTTAAGTAAAGTAACACAGCTCTTCTAATTTGTGATTTTTTTTTGTGACCTTCATATTAAACCTTTAAAGGGCCATTTTTTTCTAGTCATATTATGTTAAAATATTTTTAGGCTTGAAATTAGAATAAGAAAAGGGATTCATTTTGCTTATTAGATAAATTTATCTAATAAATGTCTTCTAGGCCTAAAATTAGCTAATAAGATTTGAATTCTTTTTTTAAAAAAATTTAATTAGAATGACTCCATCTAGAACACAGCTTTCTTTTTAATTGCATTTCGCTTTAATGAAAACCCACGTTTGTAATAAAATAAATTTTAATTGAAAAGTGTTTTTTTTTTCAATTAATTATACAGTATATTCAAATGACTTATTAAATACACCAAGCTTACGATTTAATTAAGTTTATATGTGATTTCAATTCATTATAGTCTGAACAAAAGGAAAATAAATTCCAATTAAACTCCATTTAATTTTATTGTGACTTTGTTTATCACTCAAGTCTATTAAATACCCTCGAGTTTCGTTCAATAGCCATTTATATATTAAAAAAAACATTATCTAAACTAAATTTATCAAAAAAATTTCGAAAATAAAATATATATTAGACCTTAAATTTGCTTGACATTTTCGGGTCCCAATCCACCGTGAAAGTCAAGAAAATATATATTAAAACTCTCTGTATAACTTTATAAACAATGATTGCAATAACTTGGATTTTCTCCAGGAATATACAATGAAGTATTGGTTGAAAGATTTCTTTTGATTTGGCTGAGGATTGGCGACCATCCATGACAGATACAAGAAACATGAGCTTAAATATGTAATTAAAAAATGACATTTGACTATTGCTGGTGAAATGATGCTTTAGATATCATTTTATTACTACAAGTAATAGTAAATCACGTTAAACAGTTCTTTAAACTTATCTTTTATAACTACATTTTTAGAATCGCTAAAATACCAGGGTATGGAAAACTAAGATGTATGTTTGAAAAAAATTCACATTAGGAAAAAATATCTCCATATAAGGGAAATCCAATACAATTCCTTAATTTAGGAGGGATAGATATTTAATTTTTTCTAAATAGGTTTCAGGCTTTTGAATCTGTATTTTCATAATATGCTTAAACATTGGTTTTATGGAGATATTATTTATTACACAAGTTTTTGTCAGATGATGGATTGAAAAAAAAGGAATT
>JAPMOR010111790.1:0-10020 GCA_026543865.1 Argiope aurantia
ACACTATGAAATCCGTAGTAAAATGCCTCCCCTTTGGAGTAAAAAAAACTACAGGGTGTTTTATCAGTCTACAGCGATGATTTAGTTTCATGTTTTAAATATACATATACTAAGGAAAATGCACATAATTTTTAAAATAAAAGCTATCAAAAGATTTTATTTGGATTATAGCATTAATTTAATCAGATTGTAAGAGTGCAACAGGAATCTTGTTATACACTAAGCAAGATGCTTTTTGTTTGGATAAAAAGTATTGCACTTTTTAAAAGTTTACTTGTATGTCGCTATATTTGTTTCAGCGAAATGTCCAGATACACAAAAGTTATCAGAATAAAACTTTTTAAATCTACAACATACAAAACATATTTTTTGTACTCTACAAAAGCCAAATTGAAGCATCATCGTAATGTCCAAAAACATATAGCAGCGTATATTTAGATGTCCTTTTTTTAAAAACAAGTTGTATAATTTGTTTTAGATTTATATTGTGATTTTACCTCCATTTTTGAAATGGTTAAATACACAAAGAAGACAAAAATAACATTCTTTCTTTTCGGAATATGTAAATTTCCGAATATTTTTTAGTTATCATCAATGCTTTAGTTTCATTTTCAAAATATTCCAGAAACATAATATAGAGATGCCTTGTTTTGAGAGTAAACATGTCAAATTATTATTTTTCACTTTGTATCTGCGATTTATTCACTTCTGTGGACTGTCCATCTGCACTAAAAAACTGATAATAAGATTTCGCCTTTTGTAATAGATAATTCAGATATTCGTTCCCTTTTTTAGAAAAATGAGATGTTAGAAGCACAAACCAATATTTTTTGAACAAAGAATTCTTTTGTATTCATTGTTGTTAATTTTGATTCAATTTCTTGAATATCCAGATGTTCAAAGAAGAACACAAAGATTACTTCCGTTTTGTACAATAATTCAACAGATTATTTGCATTCCAGTAATGTTTTGATTTTCTGAGTGTCCAGAAGAAGATTATAGTAAACGAAGAGATTACTTATTTTTTCAAACAAACAATCTGGCAAATTTCCTTTTTAGCAGGCAGTGATAATTTCGATTGATTATTGGTGATTTCCTGATATAGCAGGCAAAACACAAAACAATATATTCAGTTTAGAAAAGAAAAACTTAGATTCTTTCCAAACAAATTTCCTGAATGTAATGATAAACAAGAAATCGCAAATAGTGATATTTTTTCATTCGAACAGGTAAACTACAACCCTTTTTGTTTTCTATTGATGCCATAGTTTCCTTTCTTGAATTTCTGTTAAAGCTAAATACCGTGCAATCAATAAGGATCGTACTAGAAACTGCAGTCAACAAATATTTAGTTTACAAACACGCTATATGACCATTTTGGAATGCTCAGATAATAATAATAATACGATATGATACGATTCTTTTAGAAACACAAAATGTATTTTTATTTATTATTTACAGTGATACTTTGACTCATTTTTAGAATATTTTTCCAGATAAATCAAATTGGTTCTTTCTAGTGGAAGCAAACTATAGGGTACTTTTTTTCATCGATTTTGCAGTTTTGCTTCTTTGGGATATGGTCTCTACGAAAATTCCGTCAAAATACACCATTTCTTTGGTTTTTTGTGAAAATTAAATTTATCACGAAACAGAATGTGTGTTTTTTGTTTTTGACACGGAACTTACATGTACATTTTCCAGAAATTCTTCTATTTCCGGATGTTCCATCAGTATTCAAAATCACTATTATGGTTTAGTACAACTTAAAGAGATAATCTCTGTAATTTAAAAATTACATTTCAAAGGTTCTTTAATTCCACTTCAAAATATTCTTACAGAAGATGAAAAATTTTTAGAGTGAACAAGTTTGTTTTTAAAGCAAACATTTTTTACATTTCATTAGAAAAAAAAATTTAGAAATTATCTTCCGATTATGTCCTTATTCCAGGTTATTTGAATTAATAACATCATGTTTCCTAGGAGAAGCATAATTCAAAGTTACAATTATGCAATGATAATTTGTTCTAACTTTTAAAAATCGCACCCATTTCCAGAATATTTCGATTTAAGAGAAAGTAGAAACTAGGATGATGTATTTGGCACGATGAAACATTTTTATAAAAAGGTATTTTAGAAAATATATCAATTTTGCTTCACTATCAATGTTTTAAAAACTAAGATGAATGTATATAATAGTCTGTTTTTAGTTTGCAATGATGCTTGTTTGTCTTTTAGTAATATTTAGATACACCAAATAACGATCATTAGTAGTAAATGGCTTTTTATAAGAATGAGTACAAGAACATTGTATTATTTCATTTATGTCTATCGGCTTTCGGAATTTGCTACTTATTTGATGAAGAAAATTTAACTTTTTTTTTAACAAACGAACTTTTCATTCTTTTGAAAATTTCATAAAATTTATTTGTATCTGGTACCCCACTCTCCCTCCCTCCCTCCCTCACAAAGCGTTTGTTAAACGTGCTGTTTTGTGAGGACAAAATTTTAGAACATTGCAAGTTATTTTTTTAAATTGCTCCGATACTTGCTTCCATTTTATTTGTCCTAAAATATGGAATAAAATAACGATTAGGATGTAATGGGATTAGATGTGAAGATGCATTTTTTTAGAAAACTATATATATAAGGCTTTGCTTTATCTATTTGGAAATTTCTTGTTCTACCAGGAATTCTTCTTCATCAGGGTAAAGCAATGTCACTACAGAAAGCAAATGAGTGAGTTTTCAACAAGAATTTGCTGATAACGTTATTAATAGTTTTCCCTCTGTGCTTTCGCAATCTCCTTAAATTTAAGTACTCAAGTTCTTTTAATAGGAATGCATCAGATTATTTCATTAGGACACCTCGCTGCTCATTTTTTATTTTATTTTGACGACTAAAGGCAGATTAATTTTTAACAAAATTAGCCTTATAAGTTATTCAGCAAGATTTAGAATTTGAGATATTTTCTTAGTTATAATAAATATTTGTATCACCCATTTCATTGACATTTAAATTCATACTGTCAGTAAATATACCGAAAGTATTACATTAAATTTCTTAAAAGCATTTAACGTTGCAGCTGCAGTCAAAAAATTGACATGCTTCAATAGTCTTTATTACCGAAAAGAATAATTACACTTTACCTGTGTTAATTGGTAGAAGACATTGGTGCGAATTGTCAATGGAAGTTGAAAAGTTGCAAATAAGTAATGATTTTAATAAAGATATCATTTCTGATACTTGAGATCATGTTTACTTTTGTCGTAACCCCCCGTGTAGGCACCTCGAAATGAGGATGAGATACTTCCGATATGGTGGTTGGATCTCGTCACCCTGGTGGGTACATAAATAAGTGGGGGATCTGGCTTCTCCCATCGATGACGGGACGAACTTCTTTCGGGAAGGGTTGTACCGTGACCGGTGATGACCCTTAGGACTCATCCACAGTTCCCGCCAATGTTGCTGTTGCTGCGGTCCAGTCATTCAGTATTCTTTATCCGTATGCTTCGGGCGGGTCAGTGAATCAGTGATATGACTTACTCTTGTCGTTATAAATTCTTATCTTAATTGTGTGACTGGATAAAGCACAGTTTAGATTGGAAGCTGGAATATATGAAGGCGGTGTTAAGGGTTTGCTAGTGGAATAACTTTTGTCACCTTACACTTGCAAATAAGTCACGAATGATAGCAAATTAAAACTGAAATAAGAAATTTATGCATCTTAACCGACAACACTAGATACTGAACAGTATCAAAATTCAGTGTTAACCCTTAAATGGGGAGGTGAAATTTTAGGATTTAACTGGGGAGGTGCGGTCTACGAGACCGCATTTCATTTACACTCAAATAAAATTTTCTAATGAATGTATTAGTATGAAAAACTGCCAATATATTTTGCAGATATTGTTCTTGATATATAGATATGTTTTAGAAATTTTTCAAAATATATTATCATTGAAAAAAGTAAATGCATTGGAACGTATATTTTCTTCTCAAATTACATGTTACAATAAAGAATATTCTTGAAAAAGCATATTACTTTTTACTTTTTAAATCATTTATTTTTACAGTATATGAAGGTATATAGAATACAATATGATGTAAAATTCAACAATTATATGAAAAATTTAAAAAAAATGAAAATAGGTAAAATTGGCCCTTTTTTATCGGCTTGTGTGACTTTCACAGCACGGTTTTCTAGGGCATTTTAAACATATAGGTTAAGAACTAGTATAAAAATCAACCTATCAATTCTGTATATATATATCTTGATATATTAATATATTTTATAAATTTTTCTAAGTACATTACCACTAGAAAAATTAATTATGTTTAAACATACATATGAAAATCAGTTGAATGCGAACTTGCATCGAAAAACTCTTTTGCAATTATCCTTATCACTAAAATCACTTTCTGCTTCATTTAAAAGTGTCTGGAGTACTGCTTCATAATAGGAACAGTAAACTGGATGATATTTCGAGGGGCCCACGTTTTAGCGCCATCTGCTAAGCCTTGTTTATCACTGGGGCACTAACAAGGAGATGCGGTCTTAGAGACCGGCCAAAAAGAAAACTGCATTATTTTAAAAGGCATCCGCTGAAATCGGTTGAAAAAGTGCAAGTGTATTGAAGGTCAAAAAACAGGAAGCTACATGGTCAATCCATTCAATTGAGCTAAAAATAGAATAGGGGTGATAGAAAATCCATCGCTAGCGGTCTCACAAACCGCACGTCCCCAGTTAAGGGTTCAAGTTTTCGATTTGTACTTGAGAAAAAAATCGACCGACTGCCGACCGACAGCCACAAATACAGTCTGCACCAATAAAGAAAATGCTGAATAATTATTAGAACGGCAAAATAGTTCATAAGCAAAGACTTGGCCTATCCGAGAATAAAATGACAATAATAAGAAATGATAAAATGCCAGTAAAAGTTTTTAACTCTGTTCAGCATCTGAAGTCATTAGTAAACCATAACAATATCTCAAGAAACAGAAAAAAAGCTAGTAAAGTGGAATATTGTTAAGCATATGATAGGATAGCTCTTCATTTTCATATCCTTCCTTTTTGCTTACACAGAATGATAATTTTAAAAAAAGAATTTTTCAGAGATCAATACGATATACGGATAGCTCAGTCAAAATATATATTATTACTATTATTAATGATATTGTAAACAATTTAATGACAATTAAAACTGAATAAAATCATTAACTACCAGGTAAATAATTGATGTGTAAATTATTGGTAAATTCTAAACTTTCATTTTTCAATAGAAGCTGATGAATCAGTACATTCGAGTACAAATTTTAAAAAAAAATATTTATAAAAATATATAATATTAATAATGTTCAAAAATAATATTATTCAGAAGGGGTGGTATTTACTTTTATTGAAGTGCACGTCTTAAATGGGAATTCGGCAGAACATCAACCATTGTAAAAGAAGAAATGGTCAATCCTATTCTTTTTTTTTCCAATTTTATAATTAAAAGGAAAATGAGAATAAATTGGAACTTTTGCTTTAATTTTAAAATGGAAACTAAATATTTAAATTATTTTTCATCATAGAAATAACAGAAGCATAT
Source organism: Argiope aurantia (assembly GCA_026543865.1). Lineage (NCBI taxonomy): Eukaryota > Metazoa > Arthropoda > Arachnida > Araneae > Araneidae > Argiope > Argiope aurantia. The sequence goes on from JAPMOR010111790.1 coordinate 5,595, forward strand.
TATTTTACTTTTGACTATGTCACAAAGCCAAATTTTCTTCTTAATGGATCTACGGTTAAATTTATTAGACAATTTTCCAACAATTTAGGTGAATAAGATTGCAATCATTATAATCTATAAGACAAAAAAATCAGTGTTTCTGTGCTTAAACAAACTATCAAAAGTTGACCAAAAATGTTTGTTAAATTATGAAGGATTTTACAAAAAATTATTATTAAACTACATGTTAAATGTAAACATTATATCTATCCTTATTACGTATAATGCTTATTAGATATCTAATCAAACTTTTAATGTTATTTACTTTCTCCAAACAATCTGATTTAATGTTTGTATCAATAAAAAACTTTATCTGTCTTAGTTATCGCAGTAAAAGTAGATTTCAAATGGTAAATTATGTTTATTAAAAAGCTATAAACTTTTTTTATGAATTTTATTTTCTATTATCTATTAGTAAGAGCATTTATTCATTTCCCAATAGGATTAGATTTTCTGCACAAAGCAATTTCTTCATTCATTTGCATTTCATTGTGACGCGTTTTATACCCTACTTGGGAAAGGGCTGAAGGAAATGCCATATGCAGTATTACATTTTCTTTTATTTTTAGGTAAACAGATAATTTTGAAATCGCCCCCCCCCCTTCCATTGTAGTTGGTATGGTAAGCGAAAGCCAATTAGATACCTAACTATTCATGTATTATATCAAATGGTAAATTTAGTGGTAAATTCAATCATGATGGAGAATAAATAAAGTTTTTAATTTTGGAAAATTATGAAAATAAAGCGCATATGATGTAGAAAAATCAAATATTCATTGGCTATCTTATTCCAAGAGAAGTATTAATATTATATCAATAAATAAGATTATGCATTTTATTATAGGTCATATGCGCATCCAATAAACGTAATGCAATATCTTGCGGTATTAACCCTCTTTGTCTACATAAGTCTTATCAAAATTGGTTCAAAAATTGCGAAATGCTTCCTGCCAGACATCTTTGAGCTTTGAAAAGAACGCTGAAAATGCTGTACGAAATATACAAGACATGCTTGTATATTTCGCAAAATCATAGACAACTAACGCTATCTGTTAACTCGGATCTGAGTGAAAGCTGAAATGAAACCATGAATGGAAAAAGGGCGAGTTGCACAATTAAGCAGATAGAAAAGTGCATCCCCGCAGAAATCGTGGGTTGCGCAAATTTTACTACTACGTTGCCTGTGGAAATCGCAGGATACGCAGCTAGGGGGTAGATTTCCTGCAGAAAAATTCGTTTCTTTAAAATTCCAAAGAAAAGATTTTCATATAAGGGCGAAACTTTCCAAAATCAAAGAGAAAGAAAAATTATATAATCAAAAATGTTTTCCATATTATTGAAAACTGGACGAATAAAATATCCGTAAAAATATTATCGTTCCCTTTGAATCGTAAAAATTAAAGTAATTGCTTTTAAAAATTCATATGTTTATCCGTCGCAAGAAGTGCGAAAATTAAACATTTTACAATAAAGAATAAAGGAAATCATATATTCAGTAAAGGCACATATAAATGATAGTTTTCAAGAGGAAAATATCGTTATTTAAATAATTCTTACAACAGGAATTTTTTATTGAGCTAAGGGAGATAAAAATCTAATTTCTATAAAGATAAGTGGAACATAAGACTTGCAATGCCTAGAAACCTCCAGAATAACGAATAAAAATATTTAATACGGATAAATCGATGCTATAGAAATTTCTAAAATAAGCGAGAAATTAAAAAGCAATACTAAGTAAATAATTTTAGTTTGACTTTACTTTCTTAAAATAATTTTGAGTTGCACTTTAACAACATTCTAAATCATAAACAAATCTACTATGAATTTATATTTTCTAGCAATTGCTATGTAAATGGTTCAATTCAAACGTTTGTTGAAATCGGTTGAATTGTTATGTCTAGAAATGTTGATTAGGTGTGCAAATATCCAGACATATACCAATTTATTCATATTATAATACAGAATTTCGCGTGAATTAGAGAAATAAAATGATTCTAATGGAAAAAATAATTAATCTCAGATAGTTTTCTCTTGAAGCTTTTAAAGGAAAATAAATTATTCGAACTGACTTATATTAGCCATTGCCACGTCGTTCACTCTGTAACGTATTATGAAGTTTTGTATTTCAAACTAAGATAAATCATAACCCTTAAAGTTACGAAAGAATAGAAATTGAAAATGCGCTTTTAAACTTTGACGTTCGAAATTACTGGTTCTCCTAACTAGATGGCTGTGTACTGACTAGCTCCCTCTATGTATAAACTAAAACACCAGAACGAGAGAAGCTGTGATAAAGGAAACTGAGGATGAGTGGTGTTATGTGATAAGACGATGTATGTGTGATGCATTTCTTGGAATATGGCCTCAGAAAACTGTTAACAAACGGCCCATTTATGGCTGAAATAACTTTTTATCTTTCACATATATGTATCTATAATGTGCACAAGTAATTACTTATTAAAACATATTACACTAAAAGGATGTTGACTTATTTATTTTTAAGAGACGTCACAGCTGTTTGAAGCATTCATTATTATTTCATTCCATATAAGAGCATAAAAGAGCTCCATTTAACTTATGCCTATTTTTGTGGTTTCTTTCCATAAACTGTTATTTTTATCTAGTTATAATTTAAATTTTTAAATTCTGTAGTTCAATACATTACTAAAATGTGTTTGCATGCGAAAAATTCAAATATTTTTTCGGTAGTATAATACAAACAAATCTTAGTTTGTATTTTAATGAATTGTCATTACAAATAGATAGTTCTTTAACCATTGGCTTTAAATACGCTAAAATATATTAACATATTTTTGCCAAAGAAATAACGGGAGATAAATGATCATGCAGTAGATGAAACTCTTTGCAAATTTTAAATAACACTTTTAAATTAGCAAATAAAATTCATAGTTATCAATATTTTAAGTAAAGTACATTGTGTGAATCAAATAATAAATGCAAGAATCATATGCAAGGAAATTTATATTTTATTTAAATGAAAAGCCAAACATTCAATAATTACGTCTAAAATTTAACAAAAATTAGGCTTTCAAAAAACAATATTCTCCGAACAAATGTTATAATTAATAATACAGCTTTAATTAATTTCAGATAACCATATAAATTGAGGGAAAAAGATATCATCGCTTATACAGACACGTTTACTTTTAAATTCGTTTAATTCTCAAAATAGTTAGAAATTTTTCCTCAAGTGTAATTTATGCATTGGCAAAATATTTAATCGTAAAAGAAGAGCAAATTAATCACATAATACAATTCTCTCGAAAAAAGTCATCAATTAATAATCGATTACAAAACAAGAATTATTGAAATGATGAAGTAAAATGACTTACCCCTTGGCGAAATTCTTTAAAGGTAATTTAAAACGTGTCCGAATTCTCTGCTTTTGGTACAGTTTTTGAAAGTTGAAACAGTATTTTATATAAAAACACCTTTCATAACGAATTGTTCCCAGTTGACAGAAAATTGGAAGATGGTTTGTAAGCACAGTACATTTGATTGAGTTAGGTAAAGACATGATGAAATGTACATCAATAAGAAAAGGCGCAGAGAATGTTACTACGGAAGAAGAAATAAGTTTGCTTCAACACAAAATGAAGCAAAGGAAGTCTTTAAACCTTTAAAACTTCTTCCACAATAGATGACTTCATATAAGCATGAAATTATTGAAACATAATCTTTAATCTTCATTGAACATTTTTGCTTTGTGATTTCATCACATTCAAAAACAGCAGTGCTTCTTTGAAAAAGTCATTTTTCAGAAATTGTTCATAGTTGATAGAAAATTTGCACTCCTGCAACTGCTTGACTGATGGGCTGCAATTGCTCAACAAATAAAAATGGAAAAAAAGCTATAACATAGAGAATGAATTTTTAAAAAATATTAACAGACTTGTATATGTTGATTCTTTTTATCAACAATTCAAATATATCAGTTGCTGTCAATCTATCAATAATTATTAAAAAGCTTATATCAAACAAGTGTGGAAGAACATTTTTCTCTTAACCCTAATCTTATGTATTAACATTCTTTGAGCAATCACTTGGTTTAAAGAAATCAATCAACAAGTAAGTGATCTCTGAATCATTGAGATAGCATATTGCGCATAGCAAAACTTGCTGATTAATGGGTTCGAATCTCGACATAGTATGATTATTTTTTTATTCTTAAATGTCCTCTCCTTTTCTTTCAGTACTGATCCAAATATACTCATAAAATGGATAAATTTATCGCGACATTTAACAATTGTTATATCTTTAGAAAAATCAAAATTAAAATAATTAGCTAGAAAAAAATGATGAAAATTTTTATTTTGTGAAGGTTTCCAATCTTATTACTGCTCCAGAAAATAGAAATAATTTTGTT
>JAPMOR010111803.1:4478-14562 GCA_026543865.1 Argiope aurantia
TAATCATTTTCATGTTTCATGCATTCAGTCACAAATTTTTTAAATTAATTTTACTAAACACATTTTCGTTTATATTTAGTTAAAGTAGACAATGAACTAAATATAATAAATGAAATTTGAATTCACTCTTAATAGAATTTTTTACGAGTATGCTGTGAAATAAATACTTATGTTTTAAAAATTTCTATTATATAAATGCTTGTTTACGAGAAAAATGCTTGTTTATATTAAAATTCGTTTTTCTTCAAATTAGTCATGCTATCTTAATTGGAATTTGCAAGAAATACGATATTATGAATTATTTTTTAAGATACTGCATAAAAAGTATATTTATTTGAAATGTTGATTACATTTATTAAGTTTGCCTAAACTAATGAATGCTCAAAGTTTTCATTTAAATTAATAATCAAATCTATTATGATAATGTTTGAAGTTATTAAAATCTACTGAAATTTTTTTTATAGATTTTAATTTTAAGCAAAGCACTCTATCAAACAGTTCATGAAGGAAAATTTCTCAACGAAATAATTATGTAAAATAAAAATAAATATACTTTAATTTTTTTTTTAAAAATTATCTTATTAATATACATATTTAAATATTTGAATAATTTTCTGGTAAATGATGTCTATTTCACAAGATTATAAGTTAATAACATTATATTAATATATTAATAGATATTAAAAAAGTTAACTTAGATTAATAAGTTTGTATTACAAATATGTTAATTTAATTTATTTATGTTTATTAAGTAATAAGTATGTTTATTCAGTTTTTTTGTATGTTTGTGTTAATAAGTTAATTTGTGTAAGTTATAAATTTTTGACGAATAAATTTTTTCCCCTCCTTATGAGATGATCAAGAATTAATAAAATTATGAATAAAATTATATATGTAATAAAATTATGTAAGAATGCATTAATCGCACTCGTAACTCTTTGACAAATGTTCAAAGAAAACATTTGTCAAATTTATTGGAAATAAACATATTATAAAAATTAAAAACATTCTTTATTACATTATCACTATTGTTTCCTATAGTGGAATAAACATATTTTTAAAACTAAAAATATTTTATTGGTTTTTCGATATTTTTTTTCATTTGGATACACATCTCTTAATTTAAAATATTAAAATGTGTTAAGATAAAATAATTCTAATTTTTTTATATCGAAAGCTTTAATTTCTAGGAAATATTTTAAATTCTACGTAATATTTGTAGTAAAATGAATAAATTTTTATGACTTAGATTTAGTCATGATTTTTCACCAAAATTATGTTACTTAATTAAAAATTTTTAAAAATAATATTAATTTAAAATAGAATTCATATAAAGTTTAAGTCCTATTAAGTCCTTAATTTAATTATATTCATATAAGTTCTTCTTTTCCTATCAAGTTTAAAATATTTCAACAGTTTTCTATGAAATTTACATCCTTCTAAAATGGATATTTTATCTAAAAAATTTTAATCTCAGTAAAATCTCACTTAAAATGTTAATGATTATTTTTACAAAGTACTACCAATTCGTTGAAACAAACTTCTAATGATGAAATAATTAGTTTTGGAGGAATGTGGAGATCGCATCTATTTATTTTATATTACTGTAAAAAATATATCTTCAAATGCATGTATTGAAGTTTGTTCTTTATAGCAAAACCAAAGTCCATATATAAAAATATTTTAGAACTTAATTGATTTTGGATTGACTAAATGCGTGATTCATTTGGTTTTGATGCTGAGTTAATTAAATCATGTTAATTAAGTCTATTAATTATTCATTATGTTTCTTAAAGACAGAAAACTAAAAAGAAATGTGATGATTTTTTTTTCAAAAATTGTGAAAATTTCTTCAAATGAAAATGTTTATACATATCTAAAAATGTACATTAAAAACATTTTTGTAATTTAAGATAATCTGATGATTAGCTGAAATGAAATTCTTAGATTCAACTTTGTTGACGGAAGCAAGCAGCCAAAACTCGATCCTTTTAATCTAAACAGATTTTTTTTTCTGAATTTGCATGCAATTTCTAGACAAAACCGGTTTTATCAAATTCACGTTAGTTCCGATAAAATTTAGCATGGAATTCTTATATTATTCTGATTCGTTTTTCTTATCATATGTTGAGCAGGTTCATCCTTTTTGATTTTGTACAATGATTTATGCGAATTCGTTTTAAAAGATTTATTGCAGAAGAATGAAACAGAGCAAAGAGAAAGTAGAGAAAGACAATTTACACAATTATGCCTTTTATAAAGCTAGATTATTTGTTATTAGACGTGTTATTTATTTAGATCATTAGTTATTTTGCATGAAAATTATCCTTAATTTTTGTTTGCCAACAATTGACTTCATTTTCCCACATTCGTAAGTGGATTTGTACATTCTTACATATAAAGGTGTCCCAAAATTAACGCTAGATTTGAATTTGCCACCTTTCTTGCAACCCTATTAAAAAAACCATTTGATCTGCAGATAGTTTAGGGTTAGTAAAAATGGAGCGTTACACGATAGAACAACATGTTAACGCAAGATTTGGATTAAATTAAAAGCACAGTTTTTTCTGTACATTATTATATTTTTATTGAATCGTTAAAGTACAGAGGACAGGGTTGTGTATAGAATAACACATAGGGCAAATGGCCTTCACGGCTTTACTGGGACATACGCACTCTTTTGTCGAAATTTCCCAGGACCATTTTGCATAAATGTGGCTGAATTTCGTTGATGCAGCGTCGAATTTCCTTCTTGAATGCACGCGTGCCTGTGGGTTTTTTGGCATAGACCTTTGACTTCAAATAACCCCATAAAATGACATCCAATGGTGTTAAATTCCACGATCTAGAAAGACCAATTCACAAATTTTTGAACTATGTCCACCATACTTTCATTATTTTTGAAATATTATTCAACAATGAAAACGCGTTGTTCTATCGTGTAACGCTCCATTTTTACTAACCCTAAACTACCAACTGTCAAATCGTTTTTTTAAATAGGGTTTACTGCACGAATGGTGGCATATTAAAATCCTGCGTTTATTCTGGGACACCCTTTATGAGCTATATGAGAAAACGTAACACAAAAATGACAATTCCGCAGAACAATGATAGGGAGTTGTCCGGACTTTTTTGTTAAGTTCTTTTTTAGTTCTTCTTTTGTGGAAATTTCTTTTCAAATTGAATCGATTTATCTTGTTTGAATTCTAAATCTGTATAGTGTATATATGTATTACATCATAAGAAGTAGCATTCTCATCTATATATTTCATTTTACCGTTGTTTTGGTGAAAGTGTAATCCAAAGATCAGTCGCGCATGCGTAAATGTGTGGAGTGTTTCTTTATCTGAAAAAGAACTGCAGCTTACGATAAATTAAACTTTATTATTTCAAACAGATGACAGTTTTCATTGTATATATGATCATACTGAGCGATCTTTGATTCGCCATCTTTGATACGCCGAATGAAGATTAATTATATTGAACTGATTAATAAAGGACCATTTTCCCGTAATTTTATTTTAATTTTCAATTAGAATATTATTAATTGATATTGTTCTTTCCTGTACTAAGTCATTAAGAATAATTTCTCTTCATGTACAAGGGCCGCGGTGGTCTGGTGGTAAGGTCTCGGCTTCGGAACCGGAAGGTTTCAGGTTCGTGACCCGATTCCACCGAAGAACCGTCGTGTAGGGGGGTCTGTTGCACGTTAAATCCGTCATGATCAAACGTCCTCCCGCTGGTGTGGTGTGGAGAGGGGGATGCCAGCTCAGGTGTCGTCCTCGTCATCTGACCGCGCTTAAAAATGACGAGGTCCGTCCCAAAATAGCCCTAGTGGTGCTTCAAAACGGGACGTTAATATAACCAAACCAAACCTCTCCATGTACAAAGGATTACAAACATAATATTAGTACAAATCTGTAATATTGCTTCCCTGCGACACAAGCTTCATCGCTGAAAAGAGGAATTTACAGACAATTTAGTTACGACAAATTGTAACGGAAATTACGACAAATTTAGTTATCGGTTGGCTGCTTAATGCGAATTTTGCAATAATAATGAGGGTTTTAAAAAATGCAAGAAAGTGGTGACATCTCTATAAGAATTTGAGATTCATATTTTCTAGAAATTACTTTTCTCTTTCAGAAATCTATATAAACATGAAAGAGTTAGTTAAAATGAATCAATTTATAGAGAGTTTTCTCTTTGAAAATTTGATCATGGGACAACTCTTTAGCTGCACATTGAGTGCTTCTGTAGTTATTGAAGCCTAATAATAATTTGCTGTTTGCCTGTGTGATCTCGATTTATGCAAGTGCTGTCTTTGTGTAAGCTTTCTCTGAATTTTTCTACTTATGTTTTTTCTTACCGAACAAAACGTTAGTATCCGTTATCAGGATTGTGGACTCCCTAACCCACATCCGCTAGACAATTTCCACAAAAATATTGAAAGGATCTCATTGAAACAATTGAGATATCAATGGAACAATTAGGAATCTATTATTAAAGAAAATAGTGATATTTTGCTGAATAAAGTCTCACTTGCTCAGAAATTGTCAGATTAATAAAAATGTTGCTTTGAACTACAAACAGACATATATATTATTTTTATTTTCCATCAGTAGAAATGTGTTTATGGAGTTAAGTGATGCAACATCAATGTCCTATAACGGATGCACCAGTGAATATTATTGAAAAATGCAACTTACTGTTTTACTGCAAGAAATAATTAACATCTACTACCAAATATCTTACAGTGTGATATGACTCTGTGTTACATTGTTAACATTTTGTGTACACTTTTTGACTCGAAAAAAATAAATGGTTTTCTCCGGTTTTTGATTCCTGTAAAGTAAAGATTTATGTATTAATGAAGATACTTTCGTAGATTTGGTTTAATATTTCTCATGCATTAAACCACAGATAATAAGAAAATCAAGGAAACGTTTAATTCCTACAATATACTATATATTGTGTTCTTTGGATAATAATAGTTTTTCAGCACATCGGAGATTAATATTTATAAGTAAACAAATAAAAAATTAATCAGTAATTTACAAGATTAATTAAATAAGTTTGATAGATTACGAAACATGGAAGAGATAACGACACATGAAGAAAGATGATGAATGAATCGAAGCAATGGGATAAGAATTTGAATAATGATGACAATTTCTGTTAAATCTCTAGCAATAATAAATATGTATGTGCATGTCTTTGTGTTTGTGCTGTGTTGCCAGTTTACAGTCCTGATTATTTGACTAACAGTTACCAAATTTGGCACATATATACTTTTAAGTGTGGGAATGTGCATCTCAGAGCTCTATTTTTGAAATTTTTATTACAATTTTAATTAATTAAAAATAAAGTTGCATTATGATGTTTTTCCACGATAACTTACGAAAATATTATAGCACAAAAACAAATTTTTCAGTCTCAAATTTAAAAAAAATAAATGTATTTTTAATGATACCATTTTTGAACAATAAATTATGATACTTTTATTTTTAAATATTCTTGGAAATTTTGAATGAAGTACTTTTTAATATTCACAATTTTTTTTTGAATTTTTGCAACTAAAGTTTTTTTTAATTGCCATTAATCAACAATAAATTATGTTGTTACTCTGAAACTGAAACCATTTTTATTGTTTCGTTAAATATTCAATCAACTAATAATTTCAGCTATTTCTGAAATTCTAAAGAAGAAAGATTCTATTTAATATCTGTGCAGGTTACAAGACGGTAAGAAAAGTGAAAACACAATAACGTGAAATTTAAGAGACATATAAACCGGACATTTATATTTTTAATAGTGCAGTGATGTCATTGGACTGTTTCCATTAGAAGGGTTAATGTACGCAACATACGTAAGAAATTAAAGAAAAAAAACATGGCTTTGACGCCCAACAGAATCATGGGCATGAAAATATATCTAAGCAAGTTAATGGTACTGTAGCGGATTGAGATGCGCGAAGATAGAATCTGAGACCTTGTGGTTCGGAGCCCAGTAACATGACCACAATACAAAAGCAATTGCTCGGGTAGCGTAGCTGTTAACTGACTTATAAGCTATTCACAACAGTATTAAAGATACTGATATCTATGGAGAACCAGGCGACTTATTAATAATAAATATATTATTTTTCTTACCTTGTCCAATTTTCTTTTGGGTAATTCTGCATCTTCTTCTTTTTTTCCATCAGGCATACGTAACTTCCAGCAGCCAAATGGCAAGAGTCGGGCCCGACAGCAGGCGGAGCTGGATCGTGGCTGTGGCCTGCTTCTTTGTACAGGTGCTGACCTTCGGGCTCACTGAAGCTTCGGGTCTGTTGTTTGTGGCCACCATTGAGAAATTCAGTTCCAGGAGGGAGCAGGCTTCCCTTCCGTTTACCTTAGCTTACTGCGTCAGAAGTGCAATAGGTAAAGCATACGTCTTCTATCATGTTTAACATAACTTTTGAAAAAAAAAATGGAACAACAAGATTTCTATAGGATTGACAAATACCCTTATCGATATTTTTCAATTTAGTTTGTTTGCCTTGAAATAGACTTTGTTCACTTAGAAATAAAAGTTCGATAATGAATGGATTTCAATTTTCCTTACATACACAAAATTTCACAATCCTTGTAAGTTGTCTTCATTTTTGAGCTTTATTTTAATTGGTATATTTGTTTGTTTTCACAATGCCCGTAATAAATTGTAAAAAAATGCAAACCATCGCCAATCTCATGTATAATGAAACTTGGCGATTTTGATGTAATGTGAAAATCGCCAAGTAAATCGAAGGCGCTAAAATTAAACAAGTATCTTTTACTTACAACGACCATAAATGTTCGTGAAGATGCTATCAACATTTATGGTCGAGACTCATCTGGGCCATATTAAACATATCTGGGCGAACATATCTAACTAACTACGGGTAGTCATTCAATCACATTTAACGAAACGGGATGAGAATTTCACGATAACATGCTGAAGTCTTAGGAGTCAGTCGTAGTTTTGTAGAATTGGCATTTATGCATTGATGGAGCACGTTTCGAAACTTATGATTAAAATGTTTAACTATCATATATCGTATAATTATTTATGCTCATACTAAAATAAATAATACGCCAAATAATTATTCTTAAAGTTGTATCACTACATAAATTTGAATTCTTCAGTAAGAAAATGATCAATGTACATTTTTGATCATTTATTATTTCAGAATTAAAAAAAAGTCAATATCTGAAAATCCATGATTTTTTATTTTTATTTTAGGCCCTTTCGTAAGCTATTTGGGACAAAAATTTGGCATTCGCCAAGTTACACTATTTGGAGCTGTTTTATCCGCTATATCTGTTGGCACTTGCTTCTTTGCAAATGATATCATCGATCTTACTCTACTGTGGGGATTAGTATTTGGTAAGATTTGGTACTTACTTCTGGATATTTTTCTAAATATTACGGATTATTCTAGCTCTAAGTATTCTGGATTTAGTTCATTATCATTTTAAATTAAGAGAAATCCCTAGAGATTCTCTAGATTTAATGTAAGAGAATCTTCTAGCAGAGTGATCATTATTGTTTTTAAATGTTTCCTTTATCCACTAAAACTTTGCCCAATTTTTTAGTACACCATATATACTCACTTCTATTTTTATTATTTTTTCCAATTTATGCCTTAGATTCTTTATAAGGAATAATAATTTTTTAATCGGGAACTTTATTAGATTGGTTTCTATTGAGTGGTTTAATAATAATAAGTCAACCTTACACCATCAATTCTCTTCAAATGTACAGCTATTTATCATTAAAATTATATATTAATCATTGGAAAGTGAAACTGAAAAAAATGGCGTTTAATCCTTTTACTCCTAAGAATATTCGAGTTGAAGTACCTCAGAATATTGAATATATATAAAATGGCTATTAAACAAATTGACGCTCGGACATCCTTTGAGTGTCCCCAGGAAACTTCCTTATTCCCCAAACTCATCCAGGTGAGTGTCTTTAACGAATAAAGTACGTGACTAAGAAATTGAAAGCTTCAGTTTTAATGAAAAACAAAGGAATTTCTCAGTATTATTGAGTTAGGGACGTCTTCCGTGATTTTATTGAACTGGCGTTTGGGGCATCTCAATATTAACAGAGCTAAACGATTTACTTTATGATACATCTCTAATAATTTTCATTTCTAAGTTAAATATTCAACTCTAACTTAATTCTGAATAGTTTTATTCTTAGATAACTGATATTACATATATTAGTTCAAAGATAAGTTTCTTGTAAAATAAAACTGTTTGTTTAACTTATTCACTATCATTATTTTTCAGGCTTTTCATTGGGAATGGAAACTTCAATGTTAAATGTGATTCTTAATGAACACTTTATAAAGCACAGAGTGAAAGCAAATGGTTTAAATATCTCCGGAGCATCTCTGGGTACTTTGCTGTTGTCTCCCCTAATCGAAAACTCAGTAGAAGCCTATGGACTTTCTGGAACGTTCCTGATTATTGCTGGTCTGATGCTGAACAGCATTCCAGCTTGTGTAGTGATGCTGTTAAATATGCCAGCTGAGGATGACCCATCATCTGAAAATAAAACATCTGAAGCTAAAAATAATATTGACATGATAAAATGTGATAACGATTCGCTGGCTGCGCTTTGTGAAAGTCCAGTTATTTATAAATCTATAGAAAAGAATAATAATGACAAAAATATAAAGATTGATTGCCTAAACGGGAGTTACAAAAAGAGAAACTCGGATTTTTCAGAAATAAATAGAACTCCTTCAGTTATACTTGATGTATCTCAACTGCCAAATGCATCTAAAAATTACAATCACATACAAAACAATTATTATTATTGGTTCACAAAAATGTTTTCATCATCTTCCTCATGTCATATCAAATCTTACAAAGTTCATGCAATCGATGTTCCTAAAAGCACTATTCACTCTCATCCCACATTGAACGGCGAAATTCTTAAAAAGGAACCAAAAATAATCCATCAAAATGGTAATGTATCAAACGGTCATGCATCAAAAGAGTTGTTATATGTAAATAAAGTCGATTGCGAGAACCGTCATGATCCATCAGTCATCAATGATATATCATCTGAAGCCTCATCTTCGTCGTCATCAAAATGGAAAATTTATCTTTTATTTTGCCAACCGATTTACATAGTTTTAGTTATAGGCTCTGGCATCTACTACTTTTCCATAACAACTTTCTTGACCATCATCGTCGACCATGCAACAGACATTGGCATATCTTTGACGTATTCTACATACCTCGTAATGTGGATAGCTGTGTCCGACATGTTCGGCTATTTTACTTTGAGCTGGATAATTGAGCGTTGCAAAATCTCTCAAACTAAATTCGCAGCCTTCAGTTATCTCGGTTTGTGTTTAATGTGCATTGCTATAGTTTGGTGCCAAAACTACATTGTGCTACTTGTCCTTATTACTGTCTTTGAATTTAGTCAGTGCGGGGTAATCGTTCTATGTGCTCCAATTGTGGCCGAACTCATAGAAGAGGATCTTCAAGCAACGGCTATTGCATCAGTGACCATTATGTCTTCTCCAATCACAATGGCAATAGCCCCAATAATAGGTATTCATATTTTTTGTATTCTTTCTTTTAACTTCTTTAAATTCATGGACAATTGGTCTTTGTTGGCTCATAAACAAGCATAGGTAGAAAATATATTTTTCAAGGATACGTAAGTAAAAAATAATTCAAGATATAACGTTTTATTTCAATTGAATAAGCAATATACGGTAAAATAAAAATAATATTAAATCATTTGATTCGAGAGGAAGTGATTCCTTCTTTTATATATCAAAGGCGTTTGGTTAAATTTAAATAGACTCATAACAAAAATTTGTTGCTAATTTTAAATTAATTGAACCTAATTAAATCAGTCCCTTCACACACTATCTTGAAATGCATTCTTATTAGAGCAATGCTATAAACGAAGCAAATAGTTTTATTTAATAGCAGTAAATAAACTGCTGAAGCAGTAAATAAACTGTTGAACAAATTACTATCTTTATTTTTTTCAGTTCTTTGGTACCATTAATCATATTTAATAAAAA